>JAVDOI010000156.1:0-32500 GCA_032191485.1 Leptoclinus maculatus
GGAGAGAGAGAGGGAGGGAGAGAGAGAGAGAGAGAGAGGGAGAGAGAGAGAGAGAGGGAGGGAGGGAGAGAGAGAGAGAGAGAGAGAGAGAGAGAGAGAGAGAGAGAGAGAGAGAGAGAGAGAGAGAGAGAGAGAGGGAGACGGAGCACCTTGCTTCTGGAGATTCATTAGTGCCAGAGAGCAGCGAGCAGGCGGAGAGCAGGAAGAGAGAGGAGGAGGTGGATACTATACTTCTCCAGGTTTCGGGGGACTGCGCCGCATTCCAGCCCGGAGCGCAGCGCTCAGGAGTCGGACCCGGTGCGCTCCGTCTCCCCGGTTCCTCCCCGGTTCCTCCCCCCCTGGATCTCTCCTCCGCTGGTTGTTTTCTCTGCTACACCGGGACATGCATAATGCACCGTGAGAGCTTTGATTCCGAGCTCGAGAGATAAACACGGAACACATCGCGCGCGTTTTTTGTTTTGTTGTTGCTTGTTTGGGGGGATTTAAAGCCCTTTTTTGGCTGCGACCATGGTGCATGCATGGTGGATGTTTGTCGGCGCTCTGACCGGGATCCTCACCGGCTCCACTCCGATACACGGTTGGTATTTCTGCTTTCTTATTTTGAACCAAACCAGTTGTTATGTAGGTCAGGGGTTATCAGGGACCCCCATTAGAGCCGCACACCCCACACGGTGTGTCCTTTACTTCCTTATTGGACACTTTTTCCAGCACTGAAGCAGAAATGTGTCCAGGCTGCTCAGGGAGGTCTTGCAGTCTTTTATCTCGAACAGCTTCCATTAATAAGGCAGCAGTGGATGTATTCCTCAAAGTTTCCCAGGACTCCCTGGAAGTCCCTCAAGGACCCCTGGAGGGGGTGCCGGGACCCCGCTCTGGGGAGCCCTTCTCCTTGTTTGATTTAAACCTGTGCAACTCCTGCTTCTTGCTGATTTTGCAGAATTTCCCAGGAGAGAAAAGTAGTGAAGTTAAAAGTTTAATTTCTGAGTGAAGCACTGATGATCTGGAGGAGATTTGAACCGTTTGTGATGCTGAGAAAGCAGCACTCCTCATCAGATGTGTCTAGACAGCATGCTGAGCTGATCTGCAGGTTAGAACTAATCTACATGTAACTAAAAGGTGAACGTTTTATGATTAAACAGCATTTCAGAGACTATACCTCTACCTTGAGTTAGGACGTCTGTGTCCGAGATGTATTAAAAACCTACTTAACCAACATTTGACAAGAAGTCTTCACATCTTTTGCAAATTGATTCTTAGAGAGACAGAAGTGAAGTCAAACTTCCACTTTTGGCAAAAAACACTAAACTGTAACTTCTTCACTACAATCCCCCAGAACAAGACCCTCTCACGATACACAAACAATGATTTAGCATCATGCAAGTGGAGATTTAACTCTTCATGATTCTGGAGAAGAACCAGCTTGTACATTCTCAGATTCCTCCTCCTGTTTGAAGCTTTGATTTACTGACCTGCAGGTGAACACTGGATGCATTTCATTGATTCATTGTTTAGTTTGTATATTTGAACTTCTAGGTGATGCTTGGCTTACATTTCATCCAGTCATTTAAATGCAACAGTTTTATGTATCTGAGACATTTAAAAACACTTTATTTTGCATAAATTCTTCATCTTTGGACCTGCAGATCACCAAATCGATGCTTTGTGTGATAGCAGTGCCGTCACACTGCTTTAAAGAGGATCCATGGCGCTAATAGGATCATTATAAACCCAAATACTCTCCTGTGAGTGAGAGCATAACCTGCTTATTATGTCTGCAGATGAACGTGAACAGATGGAGTTAAGTTGTTGAGTCCACCTGTTGTGCTTCCTTAAATACCCAAAACACGTCTTTGAAACCGGCCTCTGTGCCTTTCTTTTTTTATTTTGATTAAATATTCATTACTCTGCATCAATTGTAAAAGGTCTGGGCCGTGCACGGCTCCAGTATTCCCATCAGAGGAGCTCTAACGCACGAGCCCGCCGTCAGGATCTGAATCTAAAGCAGCTGTTACTTAACTGACCCGCTGAAGGCTTCACCCCCCCCCCGCTGCTCACATCAAACCCACCGCTTGTTAACCTCACAGTCGGGTACCTGCAGGGCACACGTGCTCAGAGCTGCAGGTGAATGTTTCTCTGCTCACGTTTGTTTATTGTTTCGTTTTCTTAAAGACCAATAAAAATCATTCGCAGCATCTTCTCTCGTCCAGCTCGGCATGCGTCCAATCTGCTTGGCAGCGCTTGCTTCAATAAAATTCAAACTTTTATGAAGATGCTCCTTCCGCCGTCGACCAGAGGCAGAGCAGTTCTGAAAGTTGAAATGTTATCGACGTTAAGTGCCGCCCGATGGATTGGACGGATGCTGAGATGCAGGGAGAGGACTCTCTGTTCTGAAGTTCACCTCACGTGTTGCAGTCATGAATATTAGAACCCAACCAGCTCACGGGCTCACTCACATCAGGATGTTTTGGTTCATAATGAAGAAAGTGACTGAACCTTTTCCAGCACGAATCCTCTTTAAATTAGACTGTGACGTGTGACTGCAGGCAGCAAGCACTGCTTTGGTGATTTACAGGTCCAAAGATGAAACGTTTTGTCTAAACAAGGTGTTTTTAAATGCCTAAGATACATCAAAATGACTTTATTCAATGTAAGGCAAGTCTTACCTACACATTCAAACATAATCCCTGAAAAACTGTTGAAACAACCGTAAAAACTTTTAGTTTTCAAACAAAATGTTTCCCGCTTTTCACGTTCAAATCAGCAAATCAGTGCTTTCTGAGACTCAAACAAAACAGGAGGATAAATCGGAACAGTTTTGAGCACGAACTGGTTCTTACCGACATCATGAACGGTTAAATCTCCACCTCATGATGTGGAACAGAAGCCCTGTTAGACGAGCTGCCATGAAAGCTTCATCATCGAACTTCCTCTAAATGTGAAATGTGGTAAAGAAATATGCGCAGGCCGATGTGATGTTCTTTGATGCCTTTTATCTTTCAAGGCTGAGAGGAGTCAACGTACTCCGGGTATCACGAGCCGAACACGTACCATCAGAAGAGTTTAATATCCTGAGAATCTGTTCAGTAAAGTATCCTCTTTTGAAAATTATGAACAAATAACGAGCAACGTTTTTAATGATCTCACGACGCTTCAATCCTCTCCCACCGTGTGCCAAACCTCCATCTAAAAGTTAGACATTTTTAGAATTTTCTGGGAGTTCTTTCCCTCCCGTCAAACGATGTGACAGACGAAACACGACAGTGAAAATGGAGTAAAAGTACATTTAATAAAAAAACAACTGCAAGCTTGAAACTGCAACAGTTCCCTTCGGGCTTCTTTTGGAGTACTAGAGTTTAAAATATGTATTTTTAATTAAGATTCACTCTTTAACTAAAGTATAAACAGGAAGTGAACTCTATTGTTCGCTTGTGAGGCCGACATGTTTTGGCAAAATCTGAAGCTGAAATGCGTTCAGTGTCTCTTAAAAACAACTTGTTCATTCATCCTGTCAAGATGTTTGTGCACCCTGGAGGTAAAAAGTTATTCCTGAATACTTTGCATGAAGAAAATCTTCCATCTTTTTTTTTGTTTTTATCGGCAAACTGGATTCCAATGACTTCATACTAAAATACTAAAATCATTTAAAAGAGTGACTTCTGTGTATCCGAATGAAACAGCCTGATTATAGTTTCCAGTGCACGACGGCGTGAAGCAGCAGCGTAAACAGCCTCGCTCTCTAAAAACTGTAGCTTCTAGTTTTGTGGTAAATGTTTACCTCTTGCCCCCCCCCCCCCCAGGCGCATGACAGGCTGGCTGTCATGCGCGTGTCCGTCTGTCCGTCCGTCTGTCCGTGTTTTCTTAACATTTTGCCCTCAAATTGAGCAGAAATAATCACCAGGGCTCTGCCATTTCAGTCTGAAGGTCACGTATTTTATTTATTGGAAGCCCTATAACATGATACGGGACATTATAGATGTGGGTGGATGCTACATTTCAAAGAGAAAGAATACTGAATTCTGATTGGGAGTTGTTACATCAGGTGTTCAGGTACAGCAGTAAGTCATAGTCAATGATTGAAGTGTCCTTATTATGAATGTTTCATTTTCATTTGAAGTAAACCATGATGTTTGTTCACTAAACCTAACCAAGTTGCCGTACCGCCATTCCCCCTGAACGTTTGTGGTGAATTGGCGTCACGAGTCTCCCTGAATATGGATCCCTGCTCCCGTCCACACGTGTGAAAGGAACTTATAACTGAAAGAAAGCAGGAAATACGTTACAATTGAACTAAGTCCAACTAAATCAATGTGACCTTTTTAAAGCGCGGCGTCGCCTAAAGTCGAGGAGATTTAGATTATTTGTTCTTAGATTTTATTCCCCAACTGGGATTCAGAATCTGCTGAGTCACCATTTGTCTCCGTGAGTGTGACAGCGACACACATGACACTGAGGGCTTACAGGAAGAGATTTACATAATCCCTGTGATCATGACTGGACTCTAACGCTTTATCTCTCTTCCCCTCTCATTCATCCTAGGAGCTTGTGTCTTCGAGGGATCGCTGTATGCGGTAGGTGCAGCCGCCCTGTCTCGTCCGATTTCACCATCTCTGTTATCGCTGGTTAAGATTTCTTTCCCGTCCGCTCACAGAATTAGGATCTCGGGTCCGTCTGTGAAGCCTAATGGGTATTTGCTCATGTTTTATTCACAGGGGACACCACCATGTTAGCTTGACTGACGGTTTGTGTGTGTGTGTGTGTGTGCAGAGATAGGTGGTGGAAGGGGTGTGTATTATCAGGAGGAACTGCTGCGTAGATGTAGCCAAGAAGATGTGTCTCATCTATAATGCATGCCTCATACTGACTTTATGGATGATAATGGCGATGAGAGAGAGCAGGGTGAAGCTCGGAGGCGGCGGCGGGCCCCCGGAAGCTAAAAGAAGAGCCGCCGCCGCCTCCCGCCGCACCGCTCCACTGAAGGTTCGGCTCTTTTCAAAGTTAACAAAGACGTTTGAGTGACGAGCTTTGTTCCCGGGGTTCTGCCGGGGATTGGCGAACATTCGGGGGTGTTGCTCTGAGATGTGCTTTTTTTTGTTTCATGTTCTTTTAAAGCGCTGCTGCAGGTTCCTCACATCCTGGCTTGTGAGGAGCTTTCATTTTTAAAGTTTGTCGTGTTTTTGGCTTCAGGCCTCGACAGACGAGAGGTGGCCTCTTCCCCCCCAGGCTTGACCTCCGCCACACTTTGAGCCATTTCAGTTTTTTTTGAGATAACAGTCAACATTAGACTTTTTAGATGCATGTTTTTCATGTGCAGAACATCTGCAGAATCAAAGAACATAAACATTTATAGTTATTGAGACACTTTAAATACTTCCCCACCGCTACAGTATTGTGATTAATCGATATCAACTGTCATCTGCTGCTAATAAGTTGGAAGCTTTTCTCTGATCACAGCTACATAAAGCTGCTTCAAGTGAGTATTTAGCTAGTAAAGAGCTTTACAGAGCGTCTCATCCTGAAACAGATCATGTCAACCAGATTAAAGTGGAGGCTCTTTGTCTCCAGTGATGTTCTGAATTCATTCTGAGCCTAAAACAGTTAAACTCATTCAGATATCTCC
Organism: Leptoclinus maculatus; assembly: GCA_032191485.1. Taxonomy (NCBI): domain Eukaryota; kingdom Metazoa; phylum Chordata; class Actinopteri; order Perciformes; family Stichaeidae; genus Leptoclinus; species Leptoclinus maculatus. The sequence continues at coordinate 5,615 of JAVDOI010000156.1, forward strand.
GTCTCCTTTTCATTGGTCCAACCAAAAGTTTGAAAAGGAATAAACATTTGCTGCCGTGCACTTTACAAAATCACCACTTTGTGTCTCACAACTGGTAATCTCTCGTAAAAAGCCTTAAACATGGTTCCCTGCAGGGAGACGGTTTGGTTCCCAAGCAGGATAATGATGAACTCCTGCTGTGTTGTCAGCATAATTACAGTAACGCTAAAAAAAAACCACATACCTACAACGACCTCCGATCCTGTAAATGCATGAGAACACATCCTGCCCCCCCCCCCCCCCCCCCCCGTGTTACTTATCTCTCGGCTGTGAAGGAGGGTAATTGTTGGAGCGAGGACGCAGAGAGTCAGTGTTTTTAGGAGGGAAGAGGAGGAGGAGGAGGAGTGGTGGAGAAGGGAAAGGAGGAGGAGGAGGGGGATTGTGGGAAAAAAAAAAGGAGAGGGCAGGGAGACAGGTGGGACGTCCCAGCATGTTAGAACACAGTCGGGGGGGGAAGAAAAGGGCCCTTCTGGAGTTCAAAGTGAAGAACTTCCCCCCCGACACCTGGAGTGGTGGGCAGATAGGAACGGATGGAAAATAAAGAAACACACTGATTAAAGAGCAGAGGCCCTCCGGCTTCTCTGTGTGGTGAACAAATAACCACAACAGACTTCTCACCACGTCATCACTGTCCTCCTCCTCCTCCTCGTTTGATTTATGCTCAGTGATAACCACAGAGGTCATTGTGATCATTCTTCACAGCTAAATTAAAAAAAAAGGAACAATTGTGTACGTGAGATGATATGAAAACACAGCGTACACGCATATGAGGGCAGTAAAACTGTGTTCTAGATTTAAATATTCAGAGGGAATAAAAATACAGACAAAGTACTGCAAAAGTAAAAAACATAAAAAGCGAAAAAACTCCAATAAAATATACTATGACAAATGAGTACCATATAATTCTTTATTAGAGTTGGAAAGCTGTGCAGTTTTGTGCAGCTTGTTAAAAAGTATTGATCAGGAGATAAAAGCTCAGAGTAAAGAGAACGTGTGCATATATTATCAGCTCTGTACGTTTCTCTAACCTCTGCACTGAGCTATGCTTTTAAAATAAGGTCGGAGAGAAAGCGGATTACTGACGTGCTGCATGTATGTGCAGCTTTACAGGAACCAGATCACTGCAGTGCATGTAAACACATTCTCTGATTACCTGCATGACCTGGTTACTTCAATGTGGACTCACAGACGGCTGGAAAAATGTGGACAAAATGATGTTCTCACTTTGCAGTGAAGTTATGTTTTGTTTTGATCACAGCAGAGTTTCAGTGGAGAAAAATACTGATTAACACTAAAGTTAATAATGAATGTTTCCACAACAGCTGTACAGGAAAAAAAACGGATCAATGAACTGCTCAAACGCCAAGGCAGCCAATCAAAATATGCCAACAATCTATTCGATCATTTAACAGGCAGGTTATTACATTTTCAGTCGTTACGACCCCCTAAATCAGAATGTCCATCTTTATCCACACTGAAACATATTGATGAAAGCAATGATTGACACCTTACATGTGCAATGTGTGAGATGGACTTGTTCCTTCGGCTGCATTGATTATTGATTTTCTACTGACCAGTTGCAAGAGGCCAGAGGAAACGATGTCGGGAACTAAGTCATTAATCAGTCAGCTGTTCATCGTCTCCTGTATCCGGATGAATCCGATCGGAGACACACAGGAGGTTGAGCTCAGAGGAGTCCGTATCTTCTGGGTGTAAACTCTAAGTGACGTCACCCTCGGGTCATCCTAAGCATCCCGAGCATGTCAGTTCATGTCAGCTTACATCATGTACTAAACATTGATGGATTACTGATCGGGGTCTACGGGGCACAAGCCCAGGGGCCCAAAGTGTCAGCCTCCAAATGACCTCAAAGAAACATAAAACCACGACAAAGAGAAACAAAAAGGCTACAAAGAGACGCAAAACAGCTGCAAAGAGACACGAAGAGACTCGCGGCTATGAAAAGGGGAGATACAAAACAAACAAAAAAGATGCTAAACAACCACAAAGAGACACAAAACGACTACAAAGAGACACAAAACGACTACAAAGAGACTCAAAATGACTACAAAGAGACACAAAACGACTACAAAGAGACAAAACAACTACAAAGAGACTCAAAATGACTACAAAGAGACTCAAAATGACTACAAAGAGACACAAAATTACTACAAAGAGACACAAAACGACTACAAAGAGACATAAAACAACTACAAAGAGACACAAAACGACTACAAAGAGACTCAAAATGACTACAAAGAGACACAAAACGACTACAAAGAGACAAAACAACTACAAAGAGACTCAAAATGACTACAAAGAGACTCAAAATGACTACAAAGAGACACAAAATTACTACAAAGAGACACAAAACGACTACAAAGAGACATAAAACAACTACAAAGAGACACAAAACGACTACAAAGAGACTAAAAATTACTACAAAGAGACACAAAATTACTACAAAGAGACACAAAACAACTACAAACAGACTCAAAATTACTACAAAGAGACACAAAACGACTACAAAGAGACACAAAACAACTACAAAGAGACACAAAACGACTACATAAGACACAAAACGACTACAAAGAGACTCAAAATTACTACAAAGAGACACAAAACGACTACAAACAGACTCAAAATTACTACAAAGAGACACAAAACGACTACAAAGAGACACAAAACAACTTCAAAGAGACACAAAACGACTACATAAGACACAAAACGACTACAAAGAGACTCAAAATTACTACAAAGAGACTCAAAATTACTACAAAAAAGTGCAAACCGACTACAAAGAGATACACAAAACAACAAAAGGGGCAAAATATCGCAACTCATGCGTTCTTGCAGATTAGCTAACGTCAGACGTACTGTAGCGGTGCTCGATGTGCCACCAGGCCCGACACGCTGCTGAAACACAGCCCAGAGCCGTCAGTGAAGTACGGCAGGGCTCGGCAACATGCAGCTCCATGTCCAAATATATCACCTCTCCCCTCGAGGCTTGAATTCCTGGCATTGCGAGTCGCCGTTTCTGTAGGAATCAAAATGTAGGGCACCGCGAGAATAGCACCGAAAGGGGCCGAGGTCCGGGCAGCAACAACCTCAACAGAACTTCAGAGGCCGGCTCACGGTGCAGCTACATCTGTCACAGAGGGTGAAAGCTCCTGTCCTGACTGGTCTTCATTTATTTCTTCCTCTCTCGTCACAATGCTGAACTTTTACACTTGCATTGTGTCTCCTGTTGGGGACGTCACAATTCTCCAAATGCACAATCCACAATTTTTTCCCAGCGCTGGCGTTTACATTCTTCTTGATGCTGCATGGTACCATGGTGGGTATTTGTTTCGGGAATGTACCACACTAAGTACACACGTGCATTTAATATGTAAAAACAACTGTTGAACAACAGAAAGAAGATCCACTGGAAGGCACTGTACAACAACAGCTTGAGTTTTCGAGGAACACCTGAATGCACCACTAAGTCCCTGTCGGCAACCACACATGCTTTAACGCCAATGAAGCGTTCGTTGTTCACGCAACTCACGGGGAAGATGAAACGCTGTCACATCAGAGACTTCAGGTCACTTTACAGTGCTGCTGTTTCTCTGTCAGAGAGTGTCTTTTAAGTGTTGTTGTCTTTCACGTCCACCGGCGTACACATCATGTTCCCACTAATAAAAACAAGCTGGACTTTGGCATCAAGTGTACTCTGATCCAGGCCCGGCTCCCTGATGGGAAAGCCTTTTAAAGCAAGTCTCAGATCCTGATCATAAGAGTAATGGACTGGTGGTCTACGCTGGCCAAGTAACCACCGGCCAAGGTCCTTTATCAAAGACTAGAATATGTTGAGTGCAGCCGCTTGGAACAAGGACAAACACGTTTAATTCCTGACTTGGTCCAACAGGACCACTAACCCCTCAACCCTATATGTGTGTGTGTTTGTAGTCAGTTTCACAGACGATGAGTTTAGTTTATTCAGTGAGAGTTAACGGTTAACGTTGCTGCAGCTAACGGCATTAAAATACCTGGAGCTCTGATGTGGAACGGCGGAACAGAAACTAATCAGTAATTTAGTAATAAAAAACTTTAAAACTGTTTTTGACAGTGAATTAAAAGTTGCAAAGAAAATTCACCCAAGCAGCTGATGAAATAATATTCTTATTATTAATTTGTGCACTTCTCCCCCCTTAAAGATACCCCCCCCCCGTATGTAATTTGCAGCACCTGAAATGCGGCACAGAGGTAAATTCTCAGGGAAAAATAGTTTTGCATAACATTTCCAGTCACCAGTCAGAAAAACAATCTCAGCGGTACGTCTCATCGCTGCCCGACACGCTTCACAACTTGAGTCTGAATGGAAGAAGTACAGTGAAGGCAAACACAGCGAGCCTATCTCTGACTCCCTCTGTGCCGAGGGGGTTTTATCCTCAGCAGGAGTATTCATATCCATCCACGTTGTGCCCGTTGGGGTTCGGCGGTGAAGTATGGCATTAAACGCGCTAATAGGATCTGACTGCTGTTGGACAGAATATGTATATTAGCAGAAGCTGTCTTTTTCTTCCTGGGCCCCTCGGTGGATTAGCGCTCAAGCTGTAGTGATAATTCCTCTGTGACGACCGGGTCGTTCACGCCGCCGATTTCTCCCCGCGGGGCTCTGAGAACGAGCTAAATGAGACCTCCTGTCCCCCCTGAAGGGATGAAGACATGCACCGCGGGAGCACTTGAAGGCTGCAGGAGGGAAACGGAAAGAAACGACTGGAACTGGAGCAAAGGAGGGGGACAAGAGACGAAGGGGTCCAAAAGAAAGTTAATCCGAGAGACGGCGGAGGACAAAATACAGGAAGTCCTATGAGACTGAACGTCTGTGTCAGCATTCTCCTCTATCAGCCTCGTAAGAAATCGTGGACAGGTAGAGGTCACCTGATGGTGGAGGAGGGAGGGAACGCCGACTGCTAGCTAATGGTGGAGATCCACCAAATCAATCGGCAACAAACGGAAAGATAGCTAGGCGACAACCTCCGAGTGAAGCCGATGCTTCATGTCTTAAAGCTGCATTCTCTCTAGTGTCCACCAGGGGGCGACTCCTCTGGTTGTATAGAAGTCTATGAGAAAATGACTCTACTTCTCTCTTGATTTATTACCTCAGTAAACATTGTAAACATGAGTTTATGGTCTCAACCTCTAGTTTCAAGTCTTCTTCAATACAGCATGATGTTCATTTAGTACATTATGGTCCATTTAGAGTCAAACAGACCATAAAGCAGGGTATGCTTTAGGGCGGGGCTTACTGTGATTGACAGGTCTCTACGTCACTCCTCCTCAGTCCAGATATGACTGTTTTTTTATTTGTTCTTCTCAGTGATTGTTTGTTATTGTGTTTAGAGGACGAAGGCAGGACTGTCCAATATTTCAACTTAATGGTTTATTGAAAATCAGTGAATTTTATGAGCACGTTGTGTTTGACCAAATGAATGATTCCGAGCAAAGAAGAAAGCTCCTGCAGTAACTTTTTGATGCCAATGACCGAAAACATTGCAAGTTTGTGCTGCGTGAATTTAAAAGTTGCATCATTTCATTTTTCCGTCTTATATGTGACTCTACAAACATTTGCTTCATTAATAATGTTATAATATCAGTATTGTGATATGATGGGGCAGTGAAAGAGAGAGACTTGTGTTTGGTATAAAAAGGGTTTTGGAGATACATTTGTATCAAAGTGAAGTAAAACATTAGAGACCAGATTGAGCTTTATTTATTCGTGGCCAACTTTTGACTCCGTTGGAGTTTTGTCTCGGTGAAACAACAACAACTCCAAAAACACAAAGTTTAAAAACATACTTCACTTCGTAGTTTCATGTGATATCATTTCTCCAAATTAAACCCCCCCCCCCTCCTCCCCTGCAGCGCCGTGGCCCCGGAAACACAGAAATAGATCATATGAGGACTCTTCCATTCGTGGCTCTACCACGTCTGAATTATTAAATGGCCCGCGGCTGTGAAGTGCCTACACTGGCTGCTGTTTTCAAGATGCTTTTAAAGCTAAACTGCTCCTTGCATCTGGAATCCCTCCGTACTTTTGAGCCGGAGCAGCAGTTTCCCATTTGTTTTACTCGAGGGAGGAACAGAATAAAAGTGCAGCGTTAAAGCGGTGTTGTCCATCACCGAGGCTGGTTTAGGTTGCACGGCAGCATTAAAGTTTCAAGACTTATTCTGTCGAGCGCTTCAGGTTATAATTCTTACAATGTTAAAATCCAGGGAAAAGATTACAATCGACACACGGGAAAGGCTCCTCTGATGAAGATACGTGTCTTTACTCTGTCCGGTGTAACTGAACACTAAAACAACACTAACTCTCCTAAAAGTGTACGTTTAGTTTTTTGACAAAGGCAAAGTTAAGTTTCATTAAATATCACCGTTTCCATACAGCGTCTTTAATGCAATGCTTCAAAATCCGAATACATGAATGGAAACGCGGCTTCAGGCAGAATTCTCCACCTCATTTCACCCGTCTGTCAGATGTAAACAGTAACGTTTGTGTAGCTCAAAGCTGCAGCAGAAGTGTGTGGCCTCGCACATATTATGTTGAATTGCATTTTCTCTCTGTGTCGGGGCCCCCTGCTGTGTGCCGTCACACTGAAATGATGGAGGAGGCTCTTTTTACCGGGGCAGCGCTCATGATGCCGTCTGTGTGTGTGTGGGGGGGGGGGGGGGGGGCAGCCAAGACAAACTGAATGACGATGGGTTCATGAGGTGCAGCTTCATTCGATTAAAGGCCTTAATCAGCGTTTTTGGAAATAACGTCTTCCATCTTTCGCTGTAACGACCCCTCAGAGGGCCCCCGGTCCTCGGGTTGAGACCCTGTCCCACGGCGCTAAATGAGAGCTCGCCATGCTGCCTCGACTGGAACTAACCCTTTACCCCCCCCCCCCCCCCCCCCCCCCCCACACTGGTGGAGGAGGACCGGAGCGAAGTGGAGCAGCCTTTGGTAAACACCTAGCTTACGGGCTAATGGACAAACAAACAAACAAGCTAGCTGCTCCCTCTTTCTCATCAACACCCCCCACCCCCCCCCTCTCTCTACTCATCATCATGTGACCCCCCCCCCCCCCCCCTTTGCAGGCCACCCGCTTGTAGCTTTGACAGTTTCATCGCAGAGGGTCAGGGAGGTGGCCGGCCCTTTTGTCCCTCACTTCATTCAGCGTCTTTGATTCCCGGCTCGCCATTCAAGCCGTTTGGCCTCTTATCTGTAAATACCAGCACCCTAAACCCCCCCTCCCCCACCAACCCCCCACCCCCCCGAGCCTCGGTTCGTCTATCTTGCTCTACTTTTTTTCCGTCTGTACCCGCAGGCTCTCTGAGCTACAAGTGTTTAGACAGAGAAGCGTTAAAACTGAGCCAAGTCTTTGTCGTGTTCACACACGCTGCAGATCACAAAGCTCACATCCACGGGGCTCCTTCTTCTTCTTCTTCTCCTTCTTCTTCTTCTTCTTCTTCTTCTTCTTCTTCTCCTCAGCCCGGGTTTCCCTCCTGCTTTCTGTCCTGAATGAGAACATCTTCAGGGACGGCGGCTTCAAAAAAATTAATTCTTTTGTCTGCAAGAAAACGGCGAGGAAGAAAGAGAGCACACGAGGGAGCTTTTTCTTCTTCTTGAGAATTACTTCATTATGTCTCTCGAGTGTCTCCTCAGAAGCACCGTGAGATTTGAAAATTGTCAAAATTTGAACGTTATATTCCACGAATTTTTGTCATCTGTGAGACAAGAGCTTCTAATCAGCTCTTAATAATAAGAGGTCAAATGAATCACTCCGGCTCACGTTAATGCGTCACTCCATCGTGTGAATTGAGCTTCATGCACAGCTGACTCTCAACATTGGGACTTTGAAGTTCTGACAGTGGACTTAACGTCTTTGTTCTGTTATTATCTGGCTTCACACTCTCGGGTCGTTCATTTTCAGTAGAGACGAAGGCTTTTACCCTGAAGAATTAACAATTGTGAAGTTCTCATTTGTTCATTTTTTTTTTTGGCAAAAAAAAGTTAAATTGCAAGAAGAAAGGCTCGAGTTGAGGCTGAAGACATGCGGTTAAATGATACGGTTATACACTTTCTATCCAGTAAGTGAATCTACAGCCTCCTCCTCTTCCTCCTCTTCCTCCTGCTGGATGTTTTTTTTATTCCCAGCTTCCTAGCTGGCCAGTCATTCGCTGGTCAACCGCACTTTCCTCTGTGTCTGTCTGGGTGACTGATGAAGGTGAGGCGACACAGAGTGATGAAGAGGTTCTTCATTGAAGCACTTTGAAGTCACGGCTTCTAAAGGTCACTCTTCATTTAGGTGAAGGGCTTCTAGGATTTATCTTTGATTGATTAATCCTCTACAGGAAGTCACAAAGGTCGGGTTGTTGACTTCTTCATGTTTTATCTGAGCAGTCGTCGAGAACTCAAAGACATTATCTTCACTGTGACTGAAACTATTCATAGATCGTCAACATTTGTGTTACTCTCACGACTGCACGAGGTCGCCTGTCAGACAGCATCACAATACGTATCCTCATACGACGCTTTGTGGGAGATTCTTCCTGCAACACGTGTCGATTTCCACTCGTTACATGAATGCAGTCTTCTCAAAATAAACTTCCGTCTTCACGGGAAACGACGAAGGAAAAGATCGTCATTTGGGTTGAAATAACTACGTCAGTGCCGTCACTACCTCGGGCAAGCTACGTGACAAATAAATGTGCTTCACGTTCGGATCGCTAACCGCTGTGCTTAGGAAGAGATGCGGTTAGCTTGTTCCAAGAGCAAAGAGACGTATGTTGCCTGAACATAAACCAATAATTATAAAAATATTGTTAATCACGCTGAAGTTTCTACAAGCGGATATCACAATATCTGTCGGCAGTGAACGTGCCGCATTATAATTAACAACATGTTCCACGTTATGTTGCCAAATATCTTAATCGAGGGGACATTCTCGCAATAACTTGCAATTTTTAAGTTGGAACGACTTCACAAAATGTAAGTAAATTAAACCAGAAGATGTAAAGTAAAGATAAATTAAGACGAATTGTTGTATTTACTCTTTGAAGGCAATCAGTTCCCTAGATAATTAACAGTGAAGCTCAGATCTGTACAATAGATATACAAAACGTCCTCTTTTACACTGACAGTTAATAATCAGACTTTAATTCTCATCTCCCACTTTTTAATCGTATGATTGGCACGAAGCTCCATAATGCACGAGGGGGAAAGCTCCGGTCTGTCAGAGAGCGTTCCATGATTACCTCTGAGTGTGTGCTCATTACCCTGCACTGTCAGCCGCTTACTAAAGAGGATGAAGTCGACGTTGACAGACGGATGTTTGCCTCGGGGGGGGGGGGGGGGGACTTCATTCCCCCTCCTTTACCTGCAGCGCAGCAGGAAAACAAAGACCCCACAGGATGCTGGGACCTCCTCTTGGCTCCTGACCGATAAGAACACCATGAAGACGTCTGGATTGATCTCCGTCTCTTCCTGGGCTCTCGTTTGAAGCTGTGTTTGCGTGTTTATTCAAGTAAACTTGACTCTCTTCTCTTCTTCCCGGCCTTTCGCTGACGTTTTGTTCTGCGTCCTCTCGTGGATTGAGAGTATTGAGTTTAGCGGGTCAGAGGGGCTGGATATTTGCATTTCCCACCCGTCGTCGCCGACTCAGAGGTTGTTGAGATTTCCAAACAAAAGCTTTATTTATTCAAGAAGGGTGGACTTGGCATGGAGACTTGTTTTCATCAACCGAGAATAGTGCCGTCAGAAGTCCTTTACTCACCATCCCCTACATTATGAACACAGTTCAGTCTGCAGAGAGCCAGCGGTGTAAGAAGTACTCGCATCCTTTATGGAGTGAAAGTACTAACACCACACTGTAAAAATACTCCACTACTTACTCCACTACTGCTATTTTGGTGGTTTCTGAGCACCAGTTAAAAGTTCCTCACACTATTACTGAGTATTATTGCGGCCCGTGGTCCATTTTTAATTGGCCCGCAGCAAATTCTAAAAATATAATGGGATATGTAACGTACATTATAGCCCAAACCTGAATGCTCTGCTATACCAAATTGTGAGAAAACGGAAAATCCAGAAATCCGGAATCCGTTACGCGCGGAATCTGTTACACGTGGAATCCGTTACGCGCGGAATCCGTTACACGCTGAACCCGTTACGCGCGGAATCCATTACGCGCGGAAGCCATTACGTGTGGAACCCGTTACGCGTGGAATCCATTACCCGTGGAACCCGTTACGCACAGAACCCGTTACGCGTGGAACCCGTTACGCGCGGAACCCGTTACGCGCGGAACCCGTTACGCTTCGAATCCGTTACCTGTGGAACCCGTTACGCGTGGAATCCGTTACGCGTGGAATCCGTTACGCATGGAATCCGTTACGCTTGGAATCCGTTACGCGCGGAATCTGTTACGCGCGGAACCCGTTACGTGTGGAATCCGTTACGCGTGGAACCCGTTACGCGCGGAACCCGTTACGCTTGGAATCCGTTACCTGTGGAACCCGTTACGCACGGAATCCGTTACGCGTAGAATCCGTTACGCGCGGAATCCGTTACGCATGGAATCCGTTACGCGCGGAATCCGTTACGCGTAGAATCCGTTACGCGCGGAATCCGTTACGCATGGAATCCGTTACGCGCGGAATCTGTTACGCTTGGAATCCGTTACGCTTGGAATCCGTTACGCGCGGAATCTGTTACGCGCGGAACCGGTTACGCGTGGAATCCGTTACGGGTGGAATCAGTTTCGCGCGGAATCCGTTACACGCTGAACCCGTTACGCGCGGAATCCATTACGCGCGGAAGCCATTACGTGTGGAACCCGTTACGCGTGGAATCCATTACCCGTGGAACCCGTTACGCACAGAACCCGTTACGCGTGGAACCCGTTACGCGCGGAACCCGTTACGCTTGGAATCCGTTACCTGTGGAACCCGTTACGCACGGAATCCGTTACGCATGGAATCCGTTATGCTTGGAATCCGTTACGCGCGGAATCTGTTACGCGCGGAACCGGTTACGCGTGGAATCCGTTACGGGTGGAATCAGTTTCGCGCGGAATCCGTTACACGCTGAACCCGTTACGCGCGGAATCCATTACGCGCGGAAGCCATTACGTGTGGAACCCGTTACGCGTGGAATCCATTACCCGTGGAACCCGTTACGCACAGAACCCGTTACGCGTGGAACCCGTTACGCGCGGAACCCGTTACGCTTGGAATCCGTTACCTGTGGAACCCGTTACGCACGGAATCCGTTACGCATGGAATCCGTTATGCTTGGAATCCGTTACGCGCGGAATCTGTTACGCGCGGAACCCGTTACGTGTGGAATCCGTTACGCGTGGAACCCGTTACGCGCGGAACCCGTTACGCTTGGAATCCGTTACCTGTGGAACCCGTTACGCACGGAATCCGTTACGCGTAGAATCCGTTACGCGCGGAATCCGTTACGCATGGAATCCGTTACGCGCGGAATCCGTTACGCGTAGAATCCGTTACGCGCGGAATCCGTTACGCATGGAATCCGTTACGCGCGGAATCTGTTACGCGTGGAATCCGTTACGCATGGAATCCGTTACGCTTGGAATCCGTTACGCTTGGAATCCGTTACGCGCGGAATCTGTTACGCGCGGAACCCGTTACGTGTGGAATCCGTTACGCGTGGAACCGGTTACGCGTGGAATCCGTTACGGGTGGAATCAGTTTCGCGCGGAATCCGTTACGTGTGGAATCCGTTACGCATGGAACCGGTTACGCGTGGAATCCGTTACGGGTGGAATCAGTTTCGCGCGGAATCCGTTACGCGTGGAATCCGTTACGCGTGGAACCCGTTACGCGCGGAATCCGTTACGCGCGGAACCCGTTACGCGTGGAATCCGTTACGCGTGGAATCCGTTACGCGTGGAACCCGTTACGCGCGGAATCCGTTACGCGCAGAATCCGTTACGCGCGGAATCTGTTACGCGTGGAATCCGTTACGCGTGGAATCCGTTACGCGTGGAATCCGTTACGCGTGGAATCTGTTACGCGTGGGATCTGTTACGCGTGGAATCCGTTACGCGTGGAACCCGTTACGCTTGTGTAGTCCTGATCCTCTATATGAACCAGTCTCAGTGTAGTCCTGATCCTCTTATGTGAACCAGTCTCAGTGTAGTCCTGATCCTCTTTGTGAACCAGTCTCAGTGTAGTCCTGATCCTCTTTGTGAACCAGTCTCAGTGTGGTCCTGATCCTCTATGTGAACCAGTCTCAGTGTGGTCCTGATCCTCTATGTGAACCAGTCTCAGTGTGGTCCTGATCCTCTATGTGAACCAGTCTCAGTGTGGTCCTGATCCTCTATGTGAACCAGTCTCAGTGTGGTCCTGATCCTCTATGTGAACCAGTCTCAGTGTGGTCTTGTAGTCCTGATCCTCTTTGTGAACCAGTCTCAGTGTAGTCCTGATCCTCTATGTGAACCAGTCTCAGTGTGGTCGTGATCCTCTATGATTTGTCTGAATGACAGAAGGAAACTCTTCTAATGTTCACCGTTCTATGACCTCTTGACCTTCTTCCTGTTAATAAGACACTCGGTGCGTCTGAAGCTGAGCGCTCTCTCTCCAGTGTGTCTGACTGACCTTTGCCCTCTACTTAGAGGGAACATGCCTCGGCTCGTTTTATTGCCGGCCGGTCTGAGGTCTAAAAGCTGCCGTCTCTTTTGTTTTGCCCGTGAAAGGAACTCCGTTGACAGAATTTAACATGCGAGGCCTCTGAGTTGTTAAGTGCCCCGATAGCCTTGTGGTTCCTGAGGGGGTAAGAAAAGGGACGAGTTTCACATCACAGCTGAAAATATGAGCGACTTGTGACTGCTCCAAACAATTAGTCAGAATGTGATCAACAATCCAGAGTTGGTCTTCTGAGCTGACACTGTGTTTGACCTCCGGCCGCCCGGTTCATTGTCCCGAACAAACGCCGTTTCACTGAACGAGTGCGTTAAGCGCTGCCTCATGTCCGGACTACGGGGCTCTTTTGTCTCAGTCATTGCTTTTGGGCTGTAAAGAGATTTGTGTGATGGCAGCTCTGACAAAAAAGGAAATTTTTTAAATTCCCTGCGAGGTGCTCTAAAGAGGGAACCGAGGAGTTGTCTGCACGTCGGTCGGGGAACTCGACGTGACTCTGTTTACGTGCAACAAATATTCCCATTTTTGCCCTTATTACGTAAAAGACAATATTCCTAATAAGCTGTGTATATATACAGTATATGGCTAATGTAAATGAATATCCCACGAATGTTCCGGTTTACATGCAGCTGTGCATATTCAGATTAACGCCTAACGGCTATTTTCGGCTGTTTGCATGAAACACATCAAATTCTCAATTTTGTCATATTCTGAATAATAGTGGAATATGAACGTAAATCTGTGTAAACATCTAGTTCTTCCACTTTCACAGGTGAATATGCTTAGATATGATAACCAGCTCTGAGTCAGGAGGGAGGGCTCGTCTCCGAGCCAGAACGTGGGATGACTCTTTGATGAGCTGCTGCGCTCGAGGTGGGGGTTGTTATTATCTTTTGATACGCAGACGGAACATCAAATGATTTCATTGCAATTAAACCGCGGCGCTTTTATCGCAGCGTTTATGTAATAGGGGAAAATTACATCACATGTCCCGGTTTTTCTTTTTTGTGGCCTCGGTTGCTGAGTCAGCTGTTCTGTTCGGCGACACCCTCTGTCTCCGGTGGGCGCTGTCGGGGGTTTTATTGAGGGTCTCTACCCCCCGTGGTGCTGCTGCTCAGTGGAGTGTCTGTTGTTTTAGTGACGGGCTGAAGTCCTGACTGGAGGAGGGGGCCCAGGATGATTTACATATTGTTTTTTTGTGAATTACATTTAAGGGAAACCTATTTTGTTATGGATTCATTTTGCTTTTGATGCGTCACAAATACGTTTCAAATGAGTGTGAACGTTTTCTTACAGAGGTCGAGGTGGTGGATGTGTAAAAAAACACAGGTTTTCACTCAGTAGACTGATGTTTGTGTCCTTTGAGAAAGAAGTACTTTCGTTGTCTAAATATAACCAATTAGTACTTTTGTTGCCAAAACAAACAAGTACTTTTGTTTGCCTAAACATGACAATGTAGTACTTTTGTTGGCCTAAACATGACCATGTAGTACTTTTGTTTGCCTAAACATGACCATGTAGTACTTTTGTTTTCCTAAACATGACCATGTAGTACTTTTGTTAGCCTAACATGACCATGTAGTACTTTTGTTTTCCTAAACATGACCATGTAGTACTTTTGTTGGCCTAAACATGACCATGTAGTACTTTTGTTTTCCTAAACATGACCATGTAGTACTTTTGTTAGCCTAACATGACCATGTAGTACTTTTGTTTTCCTAAACATGACCATGTAGTACTTTTGTTTTCCTAAACATGTATTCCTAAACATGATCATGTAGTACTTTTGTTAGCCTAACATGACCATGTAGTACTTTTGTTAGCCTAACATGACCATGTAGTACTTTTGTTTTCCTAAACATGACCATGTAGTACTTTTGTTAGCCTAAACATGACCATGTAGTACTTTTGTTAGCCTAAACATGACAATGTAGTACTTTTGTTAGCCTAAACATGACCATGTAGTACTTTTGTTGGCCTAAACATGACCATGTAGTACTTTTGTTGGCCTAAACATGACCATGTAGTACTTTTGTTTTCCTAAACATGACCATGTAGTACTTTTGTTTTCCTAAACATGTATTCCTAAACATGATCATGTAGTACTTTTGTTAGCCTAACATGACCATGTAGTACTTTTGTTAGCCTAACATGACCATGTAGTACTTTTGTTTTCCTAAACATGACCATGTAGTACTTTTGTTAGCCTAAACATGACCATGTAGTACTTTTGTTAGCCTAAACATGACCATGTAGTACTTTTGTTGGCCTAAACATGACAATGTAGTACTTTTGTTAGCCTAACATGACCATGTAGTACTTTTGTTAGCCTAAACATGACCATGTAGTACTTTTGTTAGCCTAAACATGACAATGTAGTACTTTTGTTAGCCTAAACATGACCATGTAGTACTTTTGTTGGCCTAAACATGACCATGTAGTACTTTTGTTGGCCTAAACATGACCATGTAGTACTTTTGTTAGCCTAACATGACAATGTAGTACTTTTGTTAGCCTAACATGATCATGTAGTACTTTTGTTGCCTCAACATAACCAAGTACTTTTGTTGCATTTTTGTTTAGTTTTTTTTCAAAGTCATTTGAATCCAAACCAGGATGTTGTTTTATGTATTAAACCTAACCAAGTAGTTAATAGCGTTCTTTTGTTTTGTTTAAATTTACAACATTAACCATTTGTTTCAAGCTGCGACCGTAATCCGCTCACAAGATAAGAACGTGTAAAGCTGCTGATTGTGAGTCCAAATCCAAAGAATACACGAGTCTCAGCACTCGAGGCCCCTTCAGAAGCCGTCCATCACATCACAAGATCTTCTTCAGCGGATGGAGTTCGGCCTCATGGAGAGTTGTTGGTGCATATAAATGATGAAGTCCTTAAAGTGCTGATAAAAGAACGAGTGATGAGGAAGATAGTATTTAAAAGCTCCCAAATGGCCACTAAATAGAGATTGTTTCCTCAACTCCAAACTGTGGAGCGATTGGGCTGCAAATGTTTTATTATTATAATTATTGATTTGATTCGGTCCAATTTTCACCTGCAATAAACTGAAAATGTCATCGATTTCCCAAATAAAACAATGAAATGAATCTCTTCCTCTTTTTTAGAATGTACCTCAAGGACTCCTGAGAGTCCACGGTGCTCAGTTTGGAACCACGTTTCTTTGCTAAACGGTTGTGTGTTTCGTGATGCGAGGGCTGAATTAGAGACGATAAAGTGCGTCAGGAGGTCGATTATCACGAGAACCTCGGGTCACATCACAGAGAGCGTGAAACTAGCCTCACAAGGACTGATGGTCTGGACGCAGCAACAACCTCTCCAACGATGAACGATGGCTGCACGTCAACCAAAACCCCAAATAAACAGATTTTGCTGCGATTAAGTTGCAATAAATGACTCTAAAAGGGATGCAGAAATAACTACACAATGATGCAGGGTTGTAAAAAGTCTGAATTCATGCTTTGTCAGGTCGGTCAGCAAGACGACAAGCAAAGCACTTTGAATATCTGTTTTGTGAATGGAGTTTGGAGTGATCAGGGCTAAGCCATGCTAACGTTGTAGCTGCTCCATCAACACTCAAAATAACGCCATGTGGTTTGTGGTTTAAACACAAACTTATACACATAGTTTCGTCCTGTCTCTGTACAAATATGAGGGACTATAGTAGATACGTACACTAGTCTTATACAACAATAAACCACAGACTCAACTCCTGCACTGCACTACACATTAGCCTTGTCAAAAGGCATCTTGTAAATTTAACTGCCTCTCCCTCCGTAACCTCATAAAATAAAAATAAAAACACGTCACTTAATTCTCCACTCGTGAGCGCCGGTGCACATTAAACGGTACGTCATGCACGGAAAAGCTGCAGCAAACTATTAAAGTTGGACGTTTGAAGCAGCAGGGGAGGCTCTATTCTTGTCTCCGCAGGGTTAAAATGTCACCAATAAGCCTGGAGGGACAATAATAGCGTGCACCCTGCGCCTCCCACGTCTGAGCACAGCGACGTCGGCATCCTTTATCTTGTCCACTGGAAATAGCACAGAGCTCTCCGTGGCCCCTGCTCGCCGTTCGTTCTTCGTCCTCAGCGGCGCCCTGGAGCCTCCGCTGGCGACGCTCGTAGAGAGGAAAACACGAGTCTGGCTCCCTGGCTCAGAGGCCCAGCAGTCATTCATCCTGAGTATAAACTGTGCCACAGTATCGACCAGCAGGTTTGGTTCAGGAGCCGCAATCTCCATCTCCTTCTCCTCCTCCGTGTTTCTTCACTCCTCCACCCTCCAATTATCTTCTGGGCTTTTCCCAGAGGAAGATAGAAACGTTAAGAAGTAAACTGAGTACATTTGTTTAAGTAATGTGGAAAATGGAAGTTCATTGTCATTCTGAATAATAGGGGAATATTCTTGTGCATGTAAACGTGATGCGTGTCATCTATTATCTTTGTGGGTGAGAGGCTCTGACTCCCCTCACTCCTGGTCTCAGGATCTACCAGAATGCTTTGCCACTGACAGCAGCTGTAGAGTTGAATGACATCCTGTAATCACACAATCCTCAGAGCTCTGAACAGCACAGGACACACACTAGGAGGAGTTTAAGATCTCTCACGCTGCTCTTCAAACAGCCACTTTAGCTCTCAATGCTGCTATTACTGCTGCAGCGGAGCGGCAGCGATGTAGCGCCGGGGCGTCGCCGATGCTGCCGCGCAAACATCTGGAGCCCGAGCACGCCTGAAGTCCACTCCACTGTAATTTGTGAGGGAACGGCAGTGGGAAAAAAACGAGGTCAGGTGGAAAGAAAAAAGCTTCTGGTTACCTGTTATTAGTCGGCCGAGCCATTAATCTCTCTGGCATGTGTGAGGAAGAGGAGGTGTGAGGAAGAAAAGAGCGGTAGACCGCGGTGACCCTGAGACGCCGGGGGTTTCCTGCTGTACGTCACAGTGTACGGGAGCAGCGATCAATGCTTTGAGAGGTATCGATCCTGCTGGTGATAGTCTGCACGAGAGGCCTTCCACAGGCTGCTGTAGGTCTTAATGAAGAGCCTGAACAGTGGCAGCGGCGTCCTCACGTTGAGTCTGTTAGTCCTGATGAGAGAAGACCAAAGCAGAAAGACGTTAAGAGTCACTTCTAGCTTTACTCTCTGAGGTCAGAAGTGATGGACACAAACCACAGACTGTTTATAAGCATCGTGACGTCACCCGTTGGTTTGTGGACTGATGCTTTGAAGCCTCGAGTTCGGTGATTTCGCCGTCGCCATGTTGTTTTGTTTGCAGCCAGTGAACAGGAAGTGACCACATCTGGACTGAGGAGGAGTGATGTAGAGACGGCGTATACGTCTCTGGTAGAGACCTGTCAATCACTGTGTAGCCCCGCCCCTAAAGCATCCCCTGCTTTATGGTCTGTTTGACTCTAAATGGACCATAATGTACTAAATGAACATCATGCTGTATTGAAGAAGACTTGAAACTAGAGATTGAGACCATAAACTCATGTTTACAATGTTTACTGAGGTAATAAATCAAGAGAGAAGTAGAGTCAATCTGAACCACGAGAACACCACTGATATTAAAAGCTAGTTTTTAGGCCAGTTAACCCGCCAAGACCACATGTCCCATCGACCTCGTCACCTTGTCTTTCCTGCAGAGCACAAACGTACAGTTGTTGAGCACAAGTGATACCTTCTGCATGGAGCCTGGTGTTCTCTAACAACAGATGCGGAGTGGAGTCCTCTTGAGGCCGACAGTCTGCTCGCACGTCTCGTCTGTTTACTGCAATTACGCCGACATCCCAAAACTAACGAGGTCATTATTTATCAGTGTCAAAAGAAGACTTGAAGACTTGAAACTAGAGATTTTAATTGAGAAACTAGAACGAATATGAGTTACTATCGTAGAGCAAGCCTTTGCATTGACTTTGTACGTAATCATGCAGCGGTTTTTAATGTAGCCACAGTGTACAATTAAAAACAGCAACGACGAATGTTATTGACGACCGAACGATGCAACGCTTAAAATTGCGGGACGGCATTGTCTCCTTTCCTTTGGTGAAGGACGGTCCAGTGTTCCCTCAGCTAAAGGAGATAAGAAAGGAAGCGGTGAAGCTCCTTTCCTTCAGCATTTAGAGCATTCTACCAGCTCTTCTCACGGCTGCCACTTTGATACATCCGGTTAGGAACCTTCCAAATAAAGAAGTAAAAACATACGGGGGCTACATTGTAGCTTGACATGCGTCCAGTTACGTCCAGAGGTCCTGGTTACATTGAAGTGATTGTGCTTTGCAGCAGCTAGTATCACGTACACATGTCGTGTGTTGTGCTTCACAGTCACTGTTGACTCTGTCAGTGTTTAACCACAGTCTTTGTCTCACCGTAACCTCGGTGGAGGCCGGTAGTCGGGTGAACAAACTCACAACCCTAAAGGTTTTTTTTATTAATGCAACTTCTTCGGGCAATGTTTGCTTCCGGGCGCCTGAACAGAACCACCACACAGAGAAGTTTCTTTAGTAGAGAGGATATTATAGTTAAAGGAAATATTCATAAACACTTTTGTGACTTGGGAGAAAGGTTTATTAATAATATTTCCTCATGATGTTGATAGAAAACGTAATTTTGCTAATTAGTAGCATATAAATGAAGGAAACTGACTTCTGCACTTTAACGTCTTCCTCTGTTGATCAGTTTGTGGTTTTAACATCAATTGACGGACTTTGTCGCGCTGTGACTTTAACTACGTCCGTACAGAACGCGTTGCACTCCTTCCTCTGCTCCAGGTTCACTTCCTGAAGAAGTTTTGCACTTTGTTCGTGGATTCTTCACACTTCCTGCTTTGCTCTTTGGTTTCTCTCTCTCCTCGTACGCACTCTCGTTCCTTTAAACGCCTTTTTAAAACGGGTCGTTGAGAAGAACCGTCTGAACAGAAGTCTGTCGGCAGTCTAGTGTCTCCATTTACAGAAGAGAAGTCAGACAAATGCAGACGTATAATCTCCAGTTTGTGTCTTTTTTATTTCTCCTGAGGGAGTTGAGGAGAAGAATTCAGATGTAATGTATTAAATCACCACCTTCAAACTAACAAACACGGGGACTCTGATGAGCTTCGGATTAGTCTTTAAGTGTCAGAGTGAAGCGTTGACGGTGTTGAAGTTCACTCGCGGTTCTCGCGGCACGTTCACGGCGATCACCTCGCGTTAAGAAATAAACGACCTCTGACCTCCGGGAAAGGCCCGACGCCGACACAGGTCGCCTCACGTGAAAAGACCAGTTGAATGGAACAGGTGAGAGAAACCAGGCAGAGAGAGAGAGAGGCAGGGGGGGGGGGGGAGGGGGAGGCCACTTGTTGTTTTCTTTTCTCCGGGGGGGCCGGCGGTCGTGTCAGAGGGCAGGAATGCTTTAACTGTCGGATTAGGATGTCCAACCTGTGGCCCAAAGCCTCTTAAGGGGGGAAAGCGTGGCAGTTTGTCACGTATTGGGGCCAAACCGGCGGTAATTTAGGGCGATTAGTGAGGCAACAGGGGGGGGGGGGAGAGAGAGAGAGAGAGAGAGAGAGAGAGAGAGAGGATGTATGGTCAAATTATATTTGATCATTTATATTTGAGGGTTTGAGGGTTCTGGACGGTAACAAGGACCTTGAAGACGTCGTGGTGAGCGTTTCATAGACTGAAGAGGTTTTAACTGAGTTTAATTCTTAACCTTTAAAACAGGAGTTTGGCTCAAAGCTTAACTCGAGGGCCCCTTCGAGGACCTTTGGACCTTCACCTGGAGACAATAAGTATTAATTTACCCAAGTTGTCCCCAAATCTGTTCCCTCTGCTGTGTTTGTTAACTTCCAGCAGCTTAATAAGGTATTGATCAGGTGTTGATGGAGCATTTGCTGGGAGGAGATATCAAAGCTGTCATGAAGAATCACTGTTATTCCACCAGGTATTGATTGTTGAGCTCCTCCCGCGGCGGCTGGAGATATCGTTATTGTTATGATTTATTGAGGGAGATCGTTGATGCATCGTGTTCTCGATTAGAATATTTCTGTTTTCAAATGCCGTTGATCGATAGTGTGTTAAAGGACGAGTCTGCACCATAAAGATCTGCAGTGTCTTCTTCAAGCTGTGCACAGCAGATGGGTTTGGTCTGCAGGCGGTCATCACGAGTGTGTACAACCCGTGTTTACGTCTCATTTAAAGAGGAACAGGGTCGTCTTTAACGACTTAGTTACAGGAGGCGGCGGCGACGGGTTGTTTTTGCAGAAAACAAAGGTCGCGGAATGCCGTGAACTCTACTTCAGAGACTTGGTGTGTGTGATGGGAAAGAAACGTGGGAGCCGATAGAAAGCTGTGATGCTTTGTGGGAAACATTAAACCGACGGGTATCACTTCTGTGTCATGTAGTTGGAATCTGATGTCGGTGATTATAACTTGTAGTGTCGTTCATGTGCAAAAACAGATAAAAAAAAAAACTTCAAATGAACAAACGCGACAGCAGTTTGATTGATATTCCTCTGAGTGCACAATACAAAAACAAGATTTATGAAAGTCAAACACATTTGAGATATCTTCTCCAAACAACCGAACACCAGTTTGATTGATATTCTCTTGAACACACACACACACACACACACACACACACACACAAACATGATTCATGAAAATAAATAAAAACTGAGAAATATGTGTTTGTGAATGAACCCATTTAGTCCTAAAGAGACCGTCAGACAAACGACAGCGCTTATTTTCATTTTACTGACAAGAACCTCTAAAGTGAATTTGAACTGCTGTGTGTCGGTTCGCTGTGTCATAAGCGGTTCATTCATTCTCTGTAAATTAGACACGCAGACTTTGACTGGTTAGAGAACAGTGAATTTGAGATTTCTGACACGTATTAATCATCTCATTGAGCTGTAGAGTTGTAATAATATAATGACTAAGTGCCTTAATTCTTGAGGGTACTTTATCGTGGATACATTGCACACTTTGGTAAACAGGAAGTGATTCAGACACAACCTTTGTCGTAGCCGTATACAGAAGTTCTCAGGGACGAGGTCGGGCCCACACAGTGTGTAACGTATCCTACGAAGAGCTCCTCCTCATTTTACAAATAAGTGCCGTTAACTGAAGTACGCAACAACATCAACATTGTTTACTTCTGGTTTCTCACCGGACACGAACAGCGGTCTCCTGGGTGAAAGTCCTGTGTTTGCTTTACTCATCCACCACATCTTCTGTCTGGTCCTCAGTGGACCCCAGAGCAATCATTTGACATTTTAAGAAGATCACTTCGTGGTCGGAGAGTTAGATTAGAAGCTTAGCTCAGAACGAAGACTGGAAACAATAAAGAACAAAAAACGTAATAAAAGTACTAATATATTGCTGCATTAATGTGTTCATCACTTTGATGTTGCAGCCGGTAAACACGGAGCTAATTTAATATAACAATACATAATCATGTATTAGTTATCTGAATCTGCAAATGAACTAAAGCTGTGGGATGAATGTAGCTGTACAAAGCACAGTATTCAGTGCTAAAACAACATGAACGTTTTAATTCAGTGCCTTGCAGTTTTTGGTCCGATTCTTAATGTTGACCTTGGTTTCACTCTGTTTCTCTTACTTTAGTTCGTGAGGAGCGTTTCCTCTTGATTTGTCCTCTGAAGTCGACTGAAAGCAGACGGGCGGTATAAACCCATGTTCATACTGAGCTGCAGCTCTTTGCTCGCTCACTTTAAGTCACACTGAACCCGAGTGTCCGTGATGGAAATGCCTCAAATGTAAATGTCAAAGTGAAGGCGCCGTCTTTGCAGCTCTGCAGTAAATGGAAATGCGAAACTGTGACTATGAATTATTCACGTTTCTCACCAAACCGAGAGAGAAGTATGAAAAACTGACACGAAGCGTTGGGATTTGTTCTTCAGTCACATTATGTGGCCTTTGATTGGGCTTTGACTCTTTAATTCTTCCGCTGCACAAAGCTCTAAAACCTGCAGCCTCTTTACAGCGTCCCCGTGAGGATCAATCGATCCTCTCGAAGATCAGCCAGCAGCCCGTTAAATTAGGTTTCCACGTGTTTGACCGGGATGAAGTCTGTGCTTTATGATGACAGTTTTTCTCTTCAACTCTTTAATTACACAGCACCCTATACGTCCTGCGCTCCGACGGGAATCAAAGCACCGGAGGGCAGGAAGTTTTGTTGTTTAAAGCAGAAAGTATAGACCAGACTCCCGACGAGTCATTCGTGACCCTGAGGCTGCTGCTTGTCTTGTAAATTAGCCTGAAGAGGCCCCGAGCAGCCGGAGCCTCCCTGCCCCACAGCACCTAACCACCACGACGGCTCATCAATGAGCACAGAAGAGCCCGGAGGCCCTCGGCCACTTATACAAGACTCCACAGTCACAGCAGGCTTAAAGCTCAAAGTAGCAGGCGATAGAGAGAGGAAGTCCCGCCCCTTACAGGGGACCACATATGTGATGTTTGTCAATTTAAAAAGATCATTTGGCAAGTTGTCTTTACCTCAATATTGAGTAAAAGTACTGAATGAAAGCAAGAAAGAGAACCTGAAACATATCGTTCCTCTCTTCTCCAACAATGAGACAAGTACTGAAGTACTTTTGTTCTCATCTTTACTTCCTTCCTTCCTAAATTCCTTCTTCCCTTCTGGTCCTGTCTTCTTTCTTTCCTTCCTTCAATCCCTTCCGTCTTCTTCTTCCCTTATTTCTTTTCCCTTCATCTGCATTCCTCCCTCCCTTCCTTCCTCTACTTCTCTCCTTTCCTTCCTTCTTCCATTCCTCTTCATTCCTTATTTCCTTCTTTCTTCCTCCCTCCCTTCCTTCCTCTACTTCTCTCCTTTCCTTCCTTCTTCCTTTCCTCTTCATTCCTTATTTCCTTCTTTCTTCTTCCCCCGCTTCCTTCCTCTACTTCTCTCCTTTCCTTCCTTCTTCCTTTCTTCCTAAATACCATCAGTTCTTATGTATCTTTTTTCCTTGTTCCCTTACTTCCTTCCTTCCTAAATTCCTTCTTCCCTTCTGGTCCTGTCTTCTTTCTTTCCTTCCTTCCGTCTTCTTCTTCCCTTATTTCTTTTCCCTTCATCTGCATTCCTCCCTCCCTTCCTTCCTCTACTTCTCTCCTTTCCTTCCTTCTTCCATTCCTCTTCATTCCTTATTTCCTTCTTTCTTCCTCCCTCCCTTCCTTCCTCTACTTCTCTCCTTTCCTTCCTTCTTCCTTTCCTCTTCATTCCTTATTTCCTTCTTCCTTCTTCCCTCCCTTCCTTCCTCTACTTCTCTCCTTTCCTTCCTTCTTCCTTTCCTCTTCATTCCTTATTTCCTTCTTTCTTCTTCCCCCGCTTCCTTCCTCTACTTCTCTCCTTTCCTTCCTTCTTCCTTTCTTCCTAAATACCATCAGTTCTTATGTATCTTTTTTCCTTGTTCCCTTACTTCCTTCCTTCTTAAGTTCCTTCTTCCCTTCTGTCCTTCCATTCTAGTGGTTCTTCTCCTTCCCTTCTTTCCTCATTTCTCTCTTCTTTCCTTTCCTTCGTTCCTCTTACTTTGCTTCCTTTTCTTCTAATAGACCCTCTTCTCTCCACACAGTGAAATACCTGCTCTCTCACATTTTAATCTGGTGACGTTGACTCGTGTTAGAGTCTGTCTTCCTCCACAATCACAACTCAAACTACAAACCTCCGTCTGTTGTGTCCTTTGTAATCAGCAGCCTCACGTTGACAAGAAGAAGAGCGTCATTACAGAGTAGGGAATCTTAGGATGAAGGAAACGTCTGATAAGGTCTTTGGTTTGGCAGCTTCAGCAAAGACTTAGTAGAGCTGAAGACCCCCCCGAGCTACACCCTCCTCTTCCTCCTCTTCCTCCCATCCAGGCCTGCTGTTGGTGCTCTGGCCTGGTTCACTTCCCTAATCCTTCCCTCCCAGCAGGGGGCTTTGGAGGGAGGAGAGAGGGACGTTTCCTATAAAGATCTCATTTTTCATGCGGAAAGAAAAGGAGAGAGAATAAAGGAATAAGAAGAAGGAAGAGATGGAAGGAAAGAGGGGAATTGGGAAGGAGGGAAGTAAAGGACAGAAGTAGAGGAAGGAAGGGTGGAATGAAAGGAAAGAAAGTAACTGCTGTATAACTAGTGTATTCCCTGTGACACTAGAGGACGAGGAGGAAGCCTCACCTCCACACTGGTCCTGTGTTGTTTACCGTCTCTGGAGGCCTTGTGGTTCTAACCCCCCCGCAGAGATCATTACTTACTTCATTCATCTCCTCGTCACGACATCGCCGCCGTCTGCACAAGGACTCACAGCTAAACCTGTCAGAGGAGGAGGAGGAGGAGGAAGAAGAGAAGGAGGAGGAGGAAGAAGAGAAGGAGGAGGAGGAAGAGGAGAAGGACTCACAGCTAAACCTGTCAGAGCTCCTGAATAACTCCACCATGGCCTTCATCAGCCCGAAACACTGGAGCTCCATTAGTGCTGTACATCAGCAGAGTGTTAGGGGAGGGGGGGGGGGCGGGGGAGGAGGAGGAAGAAGGAGGAGGATATATATAAATATATATGTGTATATATATATATATATACACATATATATAGATAGTCTCGTGTTGGAGGTCCAGATGATGCTTCTTGTCACAGACGACCTTCAGTCCGTCGGACTGAAGCTGAACTGAGTCAAAGTCACTGAAGCCTTAAATCTCAATCCGTGATGTCGGCACTTTGTCGAGTCACATTTTATGTTCAACATGATCCTGAAATATAAATATATATATTTATATATTTATTACTTCCTGGGCTTCTTTCTTTCCTTTTGTATCTTCCCTCTTACTTTCTTTCCTCCATCTCTTCTTTTCTTAAATATTTCTTCCTTTGCTTTTCTTTCTTTATTTACTTTTCATGTTTCTTACGAGGTGTCTTTCTTTTTCCATTTCCTAAACTCTTTGTCCTTTCTCTCTCTCTTTGTTCAGTATTTCTTCATGTATTTCTTTTATTGTCTTTTCTTCCATTGTTCTTTTCCCCTTTACTTTTCATCATTTGTACTTTCCTTCTTTCTTTCTTTTTCCTTAACTCCTTAACTCCTTAACTCCTTAACTCCTTTGATCCTTTTTGTTCATCTTTCCTCTTCTGTTCTTCATTCTTTCCCTCTAATGTTTGCTCTTTCCTTCTTGTTATCTTCTGTTTTTCTTCTTTCTCTCACTCCTTGTCTGCCTTTCTTTGTATTCTTCCTCATCTTACCTTCTGTCTTTCCTTGTTTCCTTTCCTCACTCCTCTGTTCTCTTCTCATCTTCTCTTCATTCTTTATCTGAAACTTTTCCTTCAATTTCTCTTCTTTCCTTCTTGTTCTCTTACATTCTTTCTTCTCTTTCTTCCCTTTTTATCCTTCTTGTCTTCCTCCCTTTTCCTTTTCACCTTCTCATTTATTCCTTTACTCCTCTACCCTTAACTTTTTTCTTCCAGCTCAAAATGTCTTTCCCTCCTTCCCTTTGGTCCTTTACCTACTGCTACTACCAGTAATTCTCTCTGTTCTTAATTCTTTCTCATTATTTCACAAACTTTATTTCTATTGTTTGCTTAAGGACACAGACGATGTAGCCGTCGATGGGATATTTTTACACTGTAGTATTAGTCGTTTTACTTCCTGTGTTACCGTATTTAAATCCTCACCGGGGACATTAACGTCCCCGGTGTGTCGTTAACACTCATCCCTCTGAAGATGACACCGACTCACATTCGGCTCCGATCCAAACCTGAAGAATTAGCAACATCAGAGGAGACGCGATCGAAGAAACAGCGCTCTGTCATTTCACCTTGTATGCATCGCACACACTCTGGAGGACAGAGGGGATGTCCTCGGATGAGCTCTGCCCCCCCCCCCAAAAAAAAAACAGCAACCCTGTCTGTCGCAGAGCAGAAGTCGTGAATGAGGCCTTTGTGCAGAGAGACCAAACGGCCTCCAGGAACTCGCCTTTGTCTCGTCTCAGTTGTTCCTCTGTTCAGATCGTTTCTGTCCCTGTGAGAAGTTTTACAGTGTGAGGCTGCTGCTGGAAGTCAACACACACATCAACCACACACACACACACACACACATCAACCACACACACACACACACACACACATCAACCACACACACATCAACCACACACACACACACACATCAACCACACACACACACACAC
>JAVDOI010000156.1:37500-45858 GCA_032191485.1 Leptoclinus maculatus
ATGGTGGAGACCAACGGAGAGATAAAAGCAGAACGGATACTGAACTTACATCGCCAGGTGTTCAGAAAATACGACACCAAATGAAACGTAGCCTTTTGTGCATTTTCCGTGCTTTCAGTGGATTAAGAAGGAAGGACAAAGAGGAGTAAAAGAAAAGATGAAACAATGAGAGAAAATAAACAAAGATAGAAGAAAGCAAACTGGGGCTTTTCAAATTGGACAAAGTCTCTCAGGATGAAGAAGGAGACGCAGGAGACGGGAGTGTAAGAATCAGGAAATGACAAGAGCACAACATCTGAAGTAATGAACTGAGATGAACACTGACACGATGACCTAATGACATCGGTTTGTATACGATAAGAGCCCGGCTTCTCTGAGACAAAGGATGAAGATGAAAGATGAATCCGTTAATCGCAAGGGTTGGCGGTTCGATCCCCCGCTTCCTGTTGTCGTGGTTAAAACACCAACAGAACACAAGGTGTCTGATGATGACTGAAGTTTGAACATGAAACAAGCAGACATTTCAATAAACTCATCTGGATGTCTGGGGCAAAGCAACAATGCTGTTGCCAACATTTCCAAACATATTACGACGACGTCGGCTGAAAAGCATCTATTTAGATGTCGCATCAACAGAATTGCAATGTATGTCCGCTCTCTGTTTCCGAGTACATCCAGCCCCTAAATCTGACTGTAAAAATGTGCTTCATGTCCACGTCTGTCTATAGATTCATATTAATGAAGCTGTGTATGGATGAGTCTATTCATAACCACAGGTGTGATACGAGGGTGTTACACGCTCATAAGCGATTACTCAGCCTGTGTGTGACGACCCCTCCGTCTTTCTCCACACTACACTCCTCCATGAAGGGTTAGATGTAAGCTGGTATGTGGACTGGATCACCGCAGGACCAGCCATCTCTCCCTCACTTTGCATCCTCTCCCTCATCTCCACCTTCCTCCTCTCCCTGCTGGGATAAACCTGAGTGGGAAGGTCGAGGTAAAGTGGGGTGGGGACGCCGGGGGTCAGGAGTTCACTTCAGCTCCGGCCGAAACGCTGAGCGATGAGATTTGACACTGATAAATAATGACCTCGTTAGTTTTGGGATGTCGTGCGTAATTGCAGTAAACAGACGAGACGTGCGAGCAGACTGTCGGCCTCAAGAGGACTCCACTCTGCATCTGTTGTTAGAGAACACCAGGCTCCATGCAGAAGGTATCACTTGTGCTCAACAACTGTACGTTTGTGCTCTGCAGGAAAGACAAGGTGACGAGGTCGATGGGACATGTGGTCTTGGCGGGTTAACTGGCCTAAAAACTAGCTTTTAATATCAGTGGTGTTCTCAGTGGTTTAGATTGACTCTACTTCTCTCTTGATTTATTACCTCAGTAAACATTGTAACATGAGTTTATGGTCTCAATCTCTAGTTTCAAGTCTTCTTCATACAGCATGATGTTCATTTAGTACATTATGGTCCATTTAGAGTCAAACAGACCATAAAGCAGGGGATGCTTTAGGGGCGGGGCTACACAGTGATGACAGGTCTCTACCAGAGACGTATACGCGTCTCTACGTCACTCCTCCTCAGTCCAGATGTGGTCACTTTCCTGTTTCACTGGCTGCGAAAAAAACAACATGGCGACGGCGAAATTGCCAAACTAAGGCTTGAAAAACATCAGTTCACAAACCAACGGGTGACGTCAGGATGACGACGTCCACTTCTTAAAACGCGGCCTATGGTTAGATGATGAATCTGGTTTTGTCAGAGATTATTTAAGGCCTGTTTATGATGTCTGGTAGAATAGATGTGAGGTCAAAGGTACCTGTAGCTACCGCCCCTGCTGGCGGATCGCGTTCTCTTCCAGAATGCACAGAATGAATTGTCATGTACTTCTTCTGGTCCCCAAGAAAAGTTGAAAAAACGAGTGGTCATCGGTGAGGGCCGCTGGCCTGTGTGAGTGATGGTTGTTTTTACTCGGGGAGCTGGATTCTAAAGATCAATTTCCTTTTGAGCCACCAGGTCGGGGCGGCGGGTAACAGAAAAAAAATAAAATAAAAAAAGAAGCCTTCAGGGAGTCAGAGAGAGCCGTGACCTCGATCTGTTCAGGTCTGGGAGGGGTGGGATGTTCGAGGGGACTGAAAAGATCGTTTTGAGTTTTGGGTGCAGGTTTTGCATCGGCTGTCATGCAGAAGAAGGGTTGTGTCGCTGTTATCTGTGACAGGTTTGACCCGACCGCGAGGTTTCTGGTGATCTATGGACGTCCGGATGCTCAGAATACTATCTTAACGACCTGCGATGCACACGAAGCACTTGAGGTTTCATTGCACATTTCATTGGTTTTATAGACTTTTTATTTTAGAGAGAGCAGGTGGTGATCAGCCTGAAAATAGGGCGAGAAACAATCATTCCTGTTGAGGGTAAACAAAACAGCTCAATAAGATATTTTTATGCTCCTGTACTCAAATTACGTTCCGATACAGACAGAACTGCATTGTGGATTGTGTTTCGAGGTTCTTTCCTTTGTTTAATCAGAGTTCATGTGGGGAGGTTGAAGTGATGATGGGTCAAACATGGGACTTTCACCCAGGAGACCAGTGTTTCGTGTTCCCTTATGAAACAAAAAATAGTGCACTTATTGAATCCAAACACCTTTTACACTAAATCTAACCAAGTTAGTTTTGTTTCCTAAACCTAAAGTTTAAACTAGAGTGGTTCACATTGACATCCACGTGTTTAGAGAAGTTGATATGAAACATATATTGTCAGAGACCGTAGAAATTCAGCAATATCGTTCTTTGCAGAAACACAACCCATAATAGGCTTCTCTGTCTTCTCCTGGTGGTGAAGGTTAAAGAAAACCGAAGTTGATCGTCGTTAGGAACACACAGGATGCATCTAGAAACCTGCCTTTTCCTTTGTCCAGGTTACTAGTTTGGTTGACTTGCTCCTAAGAGGCTTTGCAGCAGTTTTACAGCGTCGCGCTGCTTCGCCTTCGTTTTCAACCGATCGTTATTACAAGTAGAAGTAGAAGAAGTCGATTGTGTGTTTCATCTTCTTTTTTTTTATGCATTCCAGTTTTCTTTGCTCAGGAAAGTGAGGAAAAAAAGAATCCATTTAGTTCTGCAGTGTTTGCAGCAACATGTTTGGATGCATCAAAAGTGAAGAATTGTTCCTGCAGAACCAGAACACAGATCTAATTCACAGTGCTGAATGGATCCTGTGAAGCTGCTCAGCCACCAGAGTATCGCTGATTAATCCTCTTGACAGTCTGATCAGCTCCAAAAAATGAGTAAAGACAGTGAGATAAGCTGCAGTTGTTCACTTCAAATAAATGTGTTTTTATCCAGTCTGCTGGAAGACGAGACCAAAGTGGTAATCTTTGACGAATAATGTTGTAATTTTAGGGGGTGCAAAAGTTATGGATGGAGGGGAAAAAGTTATAAATAAAGAATACAGCCAGAAGCCTTTTTATTATGAGGCAATGTCATAATGTTATGGAGAAACTTATATTTGAAACTAAAACCATAGATAACAAAGTTCATCATTTGTGAGAAATATATCCGCTCAATATGATATTTGTGGTAACAACACTGAACTTTTTGACCTTCTCCCAACTAACTCTTGCTCCTCTTTTAGTTGTGCACATGTCGGATTTTTAATTCTATGAAACTCCGTGTGGGCAGATTTTTTTTCGATAGTTTGAAACTCTTTTCTCTGATACAAAGCGAGTCAGAATATTGACTATCGTCTCTTGCCGGTGGAGATGACGGCACTCATTATTGATTTATTTTTTCTCTCACTAGTCTGAGGAGACTCTGCTAACTCGACCTGCAATTGGTTTACTATCTCACCATAACTGGTGCCTCCGGGCACCGTGCTGCTCCACGTTACGAGAGCTGCTCCGTCAGTCTGCATCTGCAGGAGGAACCATGGTGGGAACCTCCGTGAACGTGAGACTTCTCGCATGCTTGACAGGCGTGGACGGAGTGGAGCTGGCAGCTCTGTGTTCAACTGTGCGCTTGCATAGCGGCACTCAACTATGTCTCAGCCTGAGTCTGAACCTCCTCTCCACCTTGGAACCTCCATGATCTGCTGACAAATGTGCAGTTGACTTTTAACACTTTTAAGAGGTGCACGTGTAGTGAGTTTGCAATGTTCGGTCACTGGATGAAGGTTTTTTGCGTGATAAGTGTTTTTGTGAAAGTCATGATGTGTGGAGAGGGGGAAGAAGCAACGAGCCTGAAAATAAAGTTGTTTTGAAAGAAAGTCATAAAATGATAATACAGCCATCATTTTACAGAAGATATGAAGACTTCTCTTCTAACTGTAATACTCATTTCGTGATATTATGGCTTTGTTGCTTGAATACACAATTGTATTGTCATTAAATGGACATTTATCATAAAAACCATTACAAATATAATCTGGATTTCTATTTCTCCAGCAGTGGAAACAGAGCTGTGATGAAAGACGCATGTTATAAAAGGTGCGTTTAGTTCTCATTTCCCAAGTCTTCACCTGTTCATCAGTGAATAACTCGGTTCATATCTTTACTGTCCTAAGAGAGGACTTTATTCCAAACAAAGCAATGAAACAAAAGAAGACATTAATCGTGTATTCAAAGACAACAAAAAGTCTCTTTGATGTGTGAACAAACTGCAACTAAACAAATAAGAAACGGCTTTGCTGTGTTAATAAATGAAGCGCTAAACAGGTCTCTGACTTTTCTTCAACAGCTGAACAATAAAGCTTTCATCAAACCCAAACAGAACTCCTGATACGTCACACCCCCCCCCCGACCATTTCACAGTGTTTTTATGATTCCTTCACTCCAGACAGACCTGAAGCTTCATCTCAATGAACATTGTTGCCTTCACAGCTTTTAAAGATTGTTACGAGTCAGCGTGTTGCGTTCAAGGACACTCCTGCAGGACTTGCGAGTCAGCACACTTCCCACCGTTTGTTTTTTAATCCGCTTGCTTTTTCTTTGTCTTCTTTGAGTTTGTTTCTCTCGCCACACAGCTCCATTGAAGTCCAAGCTACGCGGTGTGTTTCATAGGTTCATTTGTCATTTGTGCGTTCTCTTTGTGAATGTTTCACAAATCATGCTGAATATGATGACAGCAGCAAAACACGTGTTATTAGAGCAGTGTTCATGGTCCCGGCAGGAGAGCATCCTGTATGCAACGTATTTGTTGGTAATGGCTGTTTTGATCCCTCACTAGTGGACACGTCCCCCGTTGTTGGTCCCTGAAGTGCAGACTAATGCCATGTTTCATCGCGCTTGTTTCCCCCCCACCCCCGGCTGTCCTCACTGTGGCATTCAGAGCACTGTGAGTCACTATGTGTCTGCAGTGAGCTCCAACCAAATCAGAGCAGCGTCCCAGGGTCCTCTCTGTCCAGCTGTCCGGTTGATTACAGCGAGTAGATTATTGAGCGTAGACAATGAAATATAAGACCTCCAGGAGCTGCGTATGTAGACACAACAGACATTAATCTCTTTTTCTTATTCTTTAGAGATATGACGGCGATAACAAGTTCTCAAAAACACAGGTGAAATCTTTAATCAGCTTTGTTTGACAGTTCAACAGCGAATAATATTCCATTTACACTGATGTCAAACTGTGAAGCTGAAACCACCAAATAAAGAATCTGTTGGTCGTCTCATCGATGTCTTCCATTGAACGTTTCAGACATTCAAAGAAGATGAAAGGGATGCGCTCTTTTAATGGGATAGTTGTGACACTTCTGAATTGACTCTGTCTCGGATGCGGTTTTTGTCATTTCGAAAGTATAAACTTGAGTGTTATTTGATTGAAGTTTGGTTCGATGTTGATTAAAAAAAAACATGATATTTTCTCTTTTCTGTTTAATGACAATACCCCAGTACACACAGCCAGCTCCATAGAGAAATGGTTTCCCAGTTCAGTCCTGACCTTAATCCCATCCCACAACTTTAGGAGGCAGACCGTTTCCTCTTCCTGTCAGTGTTGGACCTCACTGAATCAGAACAGTGGAGGCTTACAGCAACCGGGTCACACCGGGAAGAAAATGTTGAAACGTCGTCGTACCACAGATACTTGAATCTTGGCGTCTCTCAACCACATTTACACTTCATATCGACATTTCTAGATACGTGTATATCATCAAGTTTCATTTATTATAATCATAGACTGATGATAAGAAGTGGACGTAGTCATTGTGACGTCACCTCATTGGTTATTGTGACTAGATGTTTTGAAGCCTTGAATTTGGGCATTTTAT
Source organism: Leptoclinus maculatus (assembly GCA_032191485.1). NCBI lineage: Eukaryota > Metazoa > Chordata > Actinopteri > Perciformes > Stichaeidae > Leptoclinus > Leptoclinus maculatus. The sequence goes on from JAVDOI010000156.1 coordinate 43,767, forward strand.
CGCCGGTCTTTTTTCCGAAAAAGAACCGCCGTTTACGTCTCTGGTAGAGACCTTGTCAATCACTGTGTAGCCCCGCCCTAAAGCATCCCCTGCTTATGGTCTGTTTGACTCTAAATGGACCATAATGTACTAATGAACATCATGCTGTATTGAAGAAGACTGAAACTATAGATTGAGACCATAAACCATGTTGTACAATGTTTACTGAGGTAATAAATCAGAGAGAAGTAGAGTCATCTTTCTCATAGACTTCTATAGAACCAGAGGAGTCGCCTCGCCGTGGACACTAGAGAGAATGCAGCTCTAAGACATGAAGCTTTGGCTCTATCGGGAGAACCGGAGGTTGCCGTCTGGTTTAACCCCTCATGGCGATTTTGAGGCACATTTGGCATTTTGATTCCGGTTGCTTGCCGGCTTAAACTCCACGCTCCATCAGTGCGCGGCTGGTGGAAAATGTTCTTGTAGGGCTCTGTAGCACATCCAATCAATTTCAGCAAACATCCCAGAATGATTTGCTAAACTACAAATAAGGTATCAAACAGCGCATTACTACTTTGCAGTTAAATATTTAACATTTATTGCCAACACGAAAAAAGCAGTAAATAACACTTTCACAAACACGTCAGGACATCTTATTTTAGTCACCTCACAGGGAATTCAGTATATATAATATATATAACATATAATAATATTCTGTATAATATAATAATATATATATATATCATATAATATTCTGTATAATTAATAATATATTATATCATATAATATTCTGTATTAATATAATAATATATATGTCATAGTAATAATATTCAGCTATAATATAAAACACACACACACACATTATACTATATATATAATAATATATATATATAGATACTATATAATATATATATAACTATATATCCATTTCTCAGACAGGTGCTTCATGTCCCTCACTTCCCTAACTGTCCGTGCTGGTTCTGTCCCCGTTGTTTTAAAAAAGATAAAAATAAGTTATTATCATGACGTCATCTCAGCTCAGTCAAACCTGTCTGGTGTACAGCTAGTAGACAGAAGCCTTCATGTAACGCTTCTCTTTCTCTGCTAGTCTGCTGTCTGATTGTGAGGTCAGGCTGATCTTGGATCAGCTCTTCAGTAGTTTCTCCTCTCAGTTCTCCTCTCAAACGGGTCTTGGAGGAGTAGTGCTCACACTGCGCTCTCCTGTAGAGACTTCTCCTGACGAGAACGCGCAGCTTGGGGCAGGAAAAAACTGCGCCCAAGCTGAATCTATTTGAGGACGCTGATTGGCTGAATTGTATGTCACTCATTTAATCTTTACTCAGCATTGGCTAAACTGCTTTATAGGACCCGCCTCTTTGGGGCAGTTTTTCAGCGCCCCAGCCAGCTGAGACGTGCACACACAGAGAGGAAGAGCAGACAGGCAGAGAGGACAAGCAGGAAAAGCATATATTTACCGCAGATATCATATTTTGTACACATATTACTGGGTGATTCCATGTTTCAAAACACAAATATTGACAATTTGTATAGTTTATTTTTATTTTAAATTTTATTTTTATTTATATTTTATTTTTATTTTATTTTATTTTTTGTAGCTCTAGGGGGGGCGGCGCCCTAGCGCCCTCTATGGACCAGCCGCCACTGGTTCCCATACAGTGAAACTTCCTTCTCAGTTACATTCAGGCAACAAAACTGCTCGAGTTTGGTTTTAGTAAAAGATCATGTTTTGGGTCGACAATGCAGTTTAGTTTGAATGAGAATGTAATTATGAGACGACCAGGCTGCTCTTAGGTCAGCAGATTAATGCTCTTGTACATTAAATATACGTTTGACTGTGACGTGTTGAAGACACAGAAACTTTCTCCAGGAAGGAAAGATACAAATACTGAAATACAAGATCTACAAATGCTGCAAAATATCTGTTTTTGTTGATGGTAAGATAGATGGTGAGAGAGTCACCTTGTGATTTCATCTCTGTGTTTCTCACTCGACATGCCTCTCGACTCCTCGTGGGCCACTTTGCGTTCAAGCTGTCACAGACGTTGCCTTCGCTGCTCTTACATGTTTTATGATGTTTCACTCTTTCTTCCCC
>JAVDOI010000156.1:46058-98558 GCA_032191485.1 Leptoclinus maculatus
TCTGTTGGTGCTCTGGCCTGGTTCACTTCCCTAATCCTTCCCTCCCAGCAGGGGGCTTTGGAGGGAGGAGAGAGGGACGTTCCTCCTCTATAAAGATCTCATTTTTCATGCGGAAAGAAAAGGAGAGAGATAAAGGAATAAGAATAAGGAAGAGATGGAAGGAAAGAGGGGAATTGGGAAGGAGGGAAGTAAAGGACAGAAGTAGAGGAAGGAAGGGTGGAATGAAAGGAAAGAAAGTAACTGCTGTATAACTAGTGTATTCCCTGTGACACTAGAGGACGAGGAGGAAGCCTCACCTCCACACTGGTCCTGTGTTGTTTACCGTCTCTGGAGGCCTTGTGGTTCTAACCCCCCCGCAAGATCATTACTTACTTCATTCATTCTCCTCGTCACGACATCGCCGCCGTCTGCATCAAGGACTCACAGCTAAAACCTGTCAGAGGAGGAGGAGGAGGAGGAAGAAGAGAAGGAGGAGGAGGAAGAAGAGAGGAGGAGGAGGGAAGAGGAGAAGGACTCACAGCTCAAACCTGTCAGAGCTCCTGAATAACTCCACCATGGCCTTCATAAATCAGCCCGAAACACTGGAGCTCCATTAGTGCTGTACATCAGCAGAGTGTTAGGGGGAGGGGGGGGGGGGGCGGGGGAGGAGGAGGAAGAAGGAGGAGGATATATATAAATATATATGTGTATATATATATATATATACCACATATATATAGATAGTCTCGTGTTGGAGGTCCAGATGATGCTTCTTGTCACAGACGACCTTCAGTCCGTCGGACTGAAGCTTGAACTGAGTCAAAGTCACTGAAAGTCCCTTAAAATCTCAATTCTCGTGATGTCGGCACTGTGGTCGAGTCACATTTTATGGTTCACATGATCCTGAAATATAAATATATATATTTTGTATATTTATTACGGTCCTGGGGGCTCGGTTTCTTTCCTTTTGTATCTTCCCTCTACTTTCTTTCCGCTCCATCTCTGTCTTTTCTAAATATTTCTTCCTTTGCTTTTCTTTCTTTATTTACTTTTCATGTTTCTTACGAGGTGTCTTTCCTTTTTTCCATTTCCTAAACTCTATGTCCTTTCTCTCTCTCTTTGTTCAGTATTTCTTCATGTATTTTCTTTTAATTGTCTTTTCTTTCCATTGTTCTTTTTTCCCCCTTTACTTTTCATCATTTGTACTTTCCTTCTTTCTTTCTTTTTCCTTAACTCCTTAACTCCTTAACTCCTTAACTTCCCTTTGATCCTTTTTGTTCATCTTTCCTCTTCTGTTCTTCATTCTTTCCCTCTAATGTTTGCTCTTTCCTTCTTGTTATCTTCTGTTTTTCTTCCTTTCTCTCACTCCTTGTCTGCCTTTCTTTGTATTCTTCCTCATCTTACCTTCTGTTCTTTCCTTGTTTCCTTTCCTCACTCCTCTGTTCTCTTCTCATCTTCTCTTCATTCTTTATCTGAAACTTTTCCTTCAATTTCCTCTTCTTTCCTTCTTGTTCTCTTACATTCTTTCTTCTCTTTCTTCCCTTTTTTATCCTTCTTGTCTTCCTCCCTTTTCCTTTTATCACCTTCTCATTTTATTCCTTTACTCCCTCTACCCTTAACTTTTTCTTCCGCTCAAAAATGTCTTTCCCTCCTTCCCTTTGGTCCTTTACCTACTGTCTACTACCAGTAATTCTCTCTGTTCTTAATTCTTTCTCATTATTTCACAAACTTTATTTCTATTGTTTGCTTAAGGGACACAGACGATGTAGCCGTCGATGGGGATATTTTTACTACTGTAGTATTAGTCGTTTTACTTCCTGTGTTACCGTATTTAAATCCTCACCGGGGACATTAAACGTCCCCGGTGTGTCGTTAACCACTCATCCCTCTGAAGATGACACCGACTCACATTCGGCTCCGATCCAAACCTGAAGAATTAGCAACATCAGAGGAGACGCGATCGAAGAAACAGCGCTCTGTCATTTCACCTTGTATGCATCGCACACACTCTGGAGGACAGAGGGGGATGTCCTCGGATGAGCTCTGCCCCCCCCCCCAAAAAAAAAAAACAGCCAACCCTGTCTGTCCGCAGAGCAGAAGTCGTGAATGAGGGCCTTTGTGCAGAGAGACCCCCAAACGGCCCCTCCAGGAACTCGCCTTGTCTCGTCTCAGTTGTTCCTCTGTCAGATCGTTTCTGTCCCTGTGAGAAGTTTTACAGTGTGAGGCTGCTGCTGGAAGTCAACACACACATCAACCACACACACACACACACACACATCAACCACACACACACACACACACACACATCAACCACACCACACATCAACCACACACACACACACACAATCAACCACACACACACACACACATCAACCACACACACACACACACACACACACATCACACACATCACACACATCAACCACAAACTACAGACACACACACACTCAACACACACACACACACATCAACCACACACACACACACACATCAACCACACACACACACACACACACACAACACACACACACACACTGACACCATCAACCAACAACACACACACAACAACACACACAAACACACCACACACACAACACACACACCACACACACACACACACCACATCAACCTCACACACACACACACACAGCAACACACACACACACACACACACACAACTCACACACAACATCAACCACACACACACACACACACACAACACACACACACATCAACCACACACACACACCATCAACCACACACACATCAACCACACACACACACACACACATCAACCACACACACACCATCAACCACACACACAACAAACCACACACACACACAACACACACACACATCACACACATCAACCACACACACACCACACACACACACCACACACACACACACACACACACACACACACACACATCAACCACACACACACACATCAACCACACATCAACCACACACACACACCACACACACACACACCACCCAACCCCCCACCCACACACACACACACATCAACCACCACTCAACCACACACACACACCACACACACACATCAACCACACACACACACACACACACACACACACACACACACACACATCAACACACACCACGACACTACAACACAACACACACACACACAACAACCACACACACACACACACACACACACACACACACACACATCAACCACACACACACATCACACACAACACACACACAACACACACACACCACACACACACACACACACACACACACACACGGCGGTATAAGGAATAAGGGGTGGCTGATGCGTGCGGCGGAGGCTTTGTGCGGAGGCTTTGAACTTGCACTGATCGACAGAAGAATTCACCTTGTTGTTTACCAACCAAAACACAGCCTCGTTTTTTTGGAGTCCGTTCACGGCCTCCTCCTCCTCCTCCTCCTCCTCCTCCCTCCTCCTCCATCCATCTCTCCTTCTGATGGAGGAGGAAGGAGGAAGCAGAGGGGGGGGGGATTAGTGTAAACAAGGTCCTGTCTGAGCTCATCGTGACCCGGCTTTGACTTCTTTTATTGTTTCTTTTGAATAGAAAAACCGTGGACGTGTTTGCCGCCTGACGTTCCAGCGCTGCAGACTCTCTGACGTCAGAATGTCTAATTGGAAGTTGAAATCAGGGCGCTAATTTCCTCATGTTGTCATATAATTATTGGCAGAATTGCAGTCTTGTACTGCGTTAATTAGTTTTTGTTGCGTTGGGGTTTGTATTAACAACATGAAGGTTGTAATCTAATATTGAACCGGTGCTGCCGTACATCATTTATGCTTCACTACTAAAGGAAAACCCCAGAGATATTGATTCATTATGACGTGGATCAGGCTTTTCTCACATGCTTTATCTACAAAAAATTAATTGTGTTTCATAATTATATCTCAATTATATCCATTCGTATGTAATCCACGTAACCATGAACCAGGGTGGGCGGGATTAGAAAGACGGACGGGTCGATCAAAACCCTTTTAGCCGCTCGTTCCCCGCGTGAAACCAGAAAGTCGACGTAACTTCCGTACTTGGGTAACGCCACTTTTTGTCGATATTTTAACCCAAACTACGATCTTTTCCTAAACGTAACTCAGTACTTTTGTTGCCTTTTAACTTAACTAAGTGTTTCCTGTGAAGATGGAAGTTTATTTTGAAAGACTGTGTTCATATAAAGAGCGTTGCTGACTTTTGCAGGAAAACATGAAAAAATTAGGCGCCTTTCTAACCCTTTTCAGCTCATAGTCTGGGTTTTTAAAAAGCTCTTGTCTTATTACTAAACTGCAGACTAACACAGTTAGTAACCAGCTGGTGAAGGAAGTGGAACATGTAGCAGCTAAACAGCCCAGACATTTCTCTTTCTCAGGTTTATTGATTCCATCAGGTGGGAAACACCAACAGTTTGCTGACATGTCAATGTTTTTATATGATTATATGTCAGAGTTATGTGTCCCTCAGCTTTTTGGTCGAAGTGTTTTAACTTTCCCCATGTGGCCTAAAAGACCTAACATCTTTCCTGTCCCTTAAATATGCGATTCACCCGTCTAGAACAGTCTGAATGTCTTTGTGTTTTTAAAACTCTTCAGCTTTGTTTTGTGAACGAAGCTTGTTCATCACATCACTGTAACTTATCACTGCCCCTCTGCTCTGTGGATGACTCAAATATAACTTTTAATAATAATAACTCAGCCAACCGGAACGCTTTTTTCTTTTCATCAAATGTGGATCTTTTCTCTTTTGACTCTTAGGATCAGTGATTGTGAGATCTCAACAAAGAGCTGCAGCCAGTGAGCTTAATTCGTCTTTTTTCTTCTTGCCTTTGTTTGTTGGCTTCATTGTGTTCATTGCTGCTCATGCCGAGCATCAGGATCAGTCTAGACTGGGGGTCCAAAAACAACCATCTGAAGCAGCGTACGTTCTTGTATTTCTCTGAGGGTTTTACAGAATCAAGGCCATGTAAAAGCCTCTCATGCGTTCTCACCTTCTGCACAGCTGGTGGTGCTTCTTTTTCTCAGCTTCTGCTTCTTCTCTTAACAAGGTTCCCCCCCCTGCTCGTCTCTTCCCGTTCACGTTACTTCACCGATGCTGCAGCAGCCAGCAGCTTGGCAGCGCTGCCCTGAGATTTGTCCTGAGCGTTTGCCAGATGGAGGAGATTTTTTATTTGAACCTTTGTTTTCCACACCATAAGCTCCGCCTCACGGCGACACTCCGAGTCGGTTTACAGACAGTCGTACCTGGCAGCCGGAGGCCCGACCGGCCATCTGGTAGCCGTTGGGAGGGTTTCACACTCCTCGAGGGGACGACGGTGAGCGCAGCAATGTGGATAAGAGAAGATTTAAAAAAAGCCCCAAGCTGTTAAGTTGTGTTTTGTTAGTCCTGGTAGACGGGTGTTCTTGTTCCTGATTGGGCTGACAGACCTTTTTTGCACAAGATATTTAATTTGACCACAACCCATAGCAACGGGAGTGATTGCTGCTTCATCAGGTGACCAACAGGTCTAACCTTCAGTTTATGAACTGAGACAAACCACATCGAAGCTCTTTCCTTGTACTGTAACACGCTGTCATGCTGTTGTTTAAAGAGGGAGACACTGTGCCACCATGACAAGGATAACTTTCCAAGTTTCTGAGGGATATGTAAATGACTTTTTTATATAATGAAGCAAAAGTTTGGGTGTCAAAAGTCCCCAATCACCGATCCAGATCCTCCCAACTCGAGGGTAGCAAAACACCTTCCAGTCCGTCTGGGTCACGTTTACCTGCTTGCAACCTCCTCGCTGCCCTGTTTCCCCGCCCCGGCGGACCTCGAGGCCCGGCCCCTCAGAAATGTGCTGCAGTCACCTGTCACCGTCTCCTCTGGGGCGTGAAGATGATTTTGTGGCCGACCGCGCTCGGGCTCCTGGCCCCCCTCTCCTCGATGTCTTCCGATTAATTGCTCTCTCTCTCCCTCTCTCTCTCTCTCAGGCGTTCTTCTTCTTTCGCGTCTCTCTCGTCTCATCTCTTCTCTCTTCTGGTCTCTTATCTCACTGATTCTCATCCTCTGTGGTCTCTCTCTTCTCCCTCGCTCTCTTATCGTATGTCTCTTCTCTCCTCGTCTCTGTCTCGGTCTCTCTTCTCTCTGCTCATCTCTCTCTGTCCTCTCCTAGCTCTCTCTGTCTCTGTCCTCTCTTCCGTCCTCTCCTCGTCTCTCTGTCTCTCTCTCTCTGTCTCTCTCTCTCTCTCTTCTCGTCAGCCTTCTCTTCCCTCTCCGCCCTCTCCTCGCGCTTCTCTTCCCCTCCGGCTCTTCATCTCTCTCTCTTCTCTTCTCCTCTTTTCCCTCGTGTTCTTCATACTGTCTTCCGATCCGGTCTCTGTCTCTGTCTCTCTCTCTCTCTCTCCCTTCGTCGTCCGAGGATCTCTCTCCCTGCTCGGCCTCGTCTGTCTCATCTTTATTTCTCCCACTCTCTCTCTCTCTCTCTCTCTCTCTCTCCTTCTCTCGCTGCCCCTCGCTCTCTCTCTCTGTCTCTTCTCTCGTCTCTCTTCCCCTCTCATCTCTCCCTCTCTCACTCGCTCGCTCTGTCTCTGTCTCTCAGTGCTCGGTCTGCTCGGTCTCTTCGCTCTTCTCTCTCCTCTGTCTCTCTCCAACAGGAGGCCCGCGGGGAGAGCGCGGCAGAGGGAGGGATGACCCCTCTGGGCCCCCCCGGCACAGCCTTCGCCATCCTCCCTTACAAAGCCTCCACCATCTTGCTACGTTCGGCCGCCTCTTTCACACCAGCCCGCAACCCACCTTGACCCCCTCTCGTCTTCTCTTCTCCGTTCTCTCATCTGCTGTCTCTCTTCTCCTCTCTCGTCTTCGCGTCTAGCGCTCTTCGGCAGTTGGTCCTTCTCCTCCGTGGCTCTCGGATTCTCTGCTCGTCTTTGCTATGTGGCGACCCCTCTTCTCTTCATCTGCTACTCTTGCTCTCGCTTTCAGTCTCGTTGTTCTGGGTTCTGTTTCCAGAATACGGGTCTCACTTGCGGACAGAGGGGCGAGTATACCTCAACGAAAGATCCGACGGGGGAAAGAGCGACAGATACGTGAACACGGATTGCAGTTCAGGCCAGCGAAGTCTCGCTCGTCTCTTTCATTTGCTCCTCATTCTCTTCCTCTCCTCGATTCGGACTCTCTCGGGAGGACAGAACGGAGCTAGTTGTCCAAGTAGTATCACTGCTAGCGACGCCTGCAAACCCAAAACATCTCGACCTCATCGTCTGTCTTGGGTCCTCGCCTGTCTTCTTCTTCTCTCATCCGAGACGTTGTCACGCTCTCCTGCCACTAGAGCGTATTCCTGATCTCTCACCATCCCGGTCAGGTTCTCCCGTTCCTCTCCTGTCTCTGTCTCTCTTCTTTCTCTCCCGTAGTCTCCGCCGGACTCTCCTCCCCGTTGCCTCTCTGGCTCTAAGCCCAGCACGCCCGCAAACCGTTCTCTCTTCCATTCGTCTTCTCTTCTTCGCAGTCTTCTTCTCTCTCAGGGACTTCCTCTCTCTCTTCTCTCTCTCTCTTCTCTCTCTCTCTTCTCCTCTCCTCTCTCTCTCCTCTGTCTTCTCTCTCTGCTCTCTCTCTCTCTCTCTCTCTTCTCCTCTCTCTCTCTGTCTCTGTCCTCTCTCTCTCTCTACTCTCTCTCCCCTCTCTCTCTCTCTCCTCTCCTCCCCTCTCTTCTCTGTCTCTCTCCTCTCTCGTCTCGTCTCCCTCTCCTCTCCTCCTCTCTCTCTCTACTCCTCTCTCCTCTCATCATCCCTCTTCTTCTCTCCTCTCTCTTCTCTCTCTCTCTCTCCTCTCCTCTCGTCTCTCTCCCTCCTCTTCTCATCTGTCTCTCCTGTCCTCTCTTCCTGTCTCTCTCCTCTCTCTGTCTCTCCTCTCTCTCTCCCCTCCTCTTCGGTGTCTCTCTCTTCTCCTCTCTCATCTCCTGATCTCCCTCTCCCTCCCCCTCCTCTGCTTCGGTCCGCTCGTTCCCGTAGCTCTTGGTCTCCCATCCACGCGGTGTACGTCTCTCTCCCATCTTCTTCTCGCGTTCCTCTCGAGGTGCCATCCGTCGCTCGTCATCTCGGGCCTCTCTCACCTCCCTCTAGGCTCTCAGTCCATCCCCTCGTCATCTGTCTCTCACTCTCTCTCTCTCTCCCACTCCTCTCTCCCCCTCTCTCTCTCTCCTCCCCTCTCCTTCTCAGTCTCTCCTTCCTCTCTCTCCTTCTCTCCGTCTCTGGGTCTCCTTTCCCTCTCTTCTGTCTCTCTCTCCTCTCTCTCTCCTCTCCTCTCTCCTCCTCTCCTCTCTCCTCTCTCTCTCGTCCTTCCCCTCTCTCTCCCTCTCGTCTCAGTCGGTCTCTCGCGCCACCCTCCGCCCTCCCCCGTCTCTCTCTTCCCCTTCTGTTGCGCCGGTCTCCCTCTCTCTCTCTCTCTCTCTGTCTCCTCTTCCTCCTCGTCTCTCTCTCTCCCTTCTCCTCTCTCTCCTCTCTCTCTCTCTCTGTTTCTCTCTCTCCTCTGTTCTCTCTCTCGTCTCTCTCTCTCTCTCTCCTCTCTCTCTCTCTCTCTCTCCTCTCCTCTCTCTCTCTCTGTTCTTCTCTGTCTCTTCCTCTCTCTCCTATCTCTCCTCTCCTCTCCTCTCTCCTCTCTCTCTCTTCTCTCTCTCATCCTGTCTGTCTCTGTCTCTCTCTCTCTCTCTCTCTGTTTCTCTCTCTCTCTCTGTCTGTCTCTGTCTCTCTCTCTCTCTCTGTCTCTCTCTCTCTCTCTCTCTCTCTCTCTCTCTCTCTCTCTCTCTCTCCCCTCCCACGGTGAGGTCACCGCTGCTGTTATTCCAGCCACCTCTCCTGTCGGCACAGAATGATGTAATAGTCGGTGTGAGGCCCAACAGGTGGATACCCGCAGCAGGAAACCATGTGTGCGGTTGATTTCCACTTTCATGTCGTCCTCTGGGATGATTTCATATCTCCATGTCTCAGCGCTTATCCTGGAGTTCTAAACTTGTCCTCAATGTCACGCATTCATACGGTAGAGCACACGTTTTAGATTAAAGAATGGATCAAATGATTATGTGCAACGTGAAGAAGAGCGTTTTAGCATCGAAAGCTGTAAAAGTTGGAACATTTAGCAGATAAAAAGCTAGATTCTTGTTCTTAGGAGATGGTGGAGACCAAACGAGAGATAAAAGCAGAACGGATACTGAACTTACATCGCCAGGTGTTCAGAAAATACGACACCAAATGACGTAGCCTTTGTGCATTTCCGTGCTTTCAGTGGATTAAGAAGGAAGGACAAAGAGGAGTAAAAGAAAAGATGAAACAATGAGAGAAAATAAACAAAGATAGAAGAAAGCAAACTGGGGCTTTTCAAAATGGACAAAGTCTCTCAGGATGAAGAAAGGAGACGCAGGAGACGGAGTGTAAGAATCAGGAAATGACAAGAGCACAACATCTGAAGTAATGAACTGAAGATGAACACTGACACGATGACCTAATGACATCGGTTTGTATACGATAAGAGCCGGCTTCTCTGAGACAAAGGATGAAGATGAAAGATGAATCCGTTAATCGCAGGGTTGGCGGTTCGATCCCCGCTTCCTGTTGTCGTGGTTAAAACACCAACAGAACACCAAGGTGTCTGATGATGACTGAAGTTTGAACATGAAACAAGCAGACATTTCAATAAACTCATCTGGATGTCTGGGGCAAAGCAACAATGCTGTTGCCAACATTTCCAAACATATTTACGACGACGTCGGCTGTAAAAGCATCTATTTAGATGTCGCATCAACAGAATTGCATGTATGTCCGCTCTCTGTTTCCGAGTACATCCAGCCCCTAAATCTGACTGTAAAAATGTGCTTCATGTCCACGTCTGTCTATAGATTCATATTAATGAAGCTGTGTATGGATGAGTCTATTCATAACCACAGGTGTGATACGAGGGTGTTACACGCTCCATAAGCGATTACTCAGCCTGTGTGTGACGACCCCTCCGTCTTTCTCACCACTACACTCCTCCATGAAGGGTTAGATGTAAGCTGGTATGTGGACTGGGATCACCGCAGGACCAGCCATCTCTCCCTCACTTTGCATCCTCTCCCTCATCTCCACCTTCCTCCTCTCCCTGCTGGGATAAACCTGAGTGGGAAGGTCGAGGTAAAGTGGGGGGGGACGCCGGGGGTCAGGAGTTCCACTTCAGCTCCGGCCGAAACGCTGAGCGATTGAGATTTTGACACTGATAAATAATGACCTCGTTAGTTTTGGGATGTCGGCGTAATTGCAGTAAACAGACGAGACGTGCGAGCAGACTGTCGGCCTCAAGAGGACTCCACTCTGCATCTGTTGTTAGAGAACACCAGGCTCCATGCAGAAGGTATCACTTGTGCTCAACAACTGTACGTTTGTGCTCTGCAGGAAAGACAAGGTGACGAGGTCGATGGGACATGTGGTCTTGGCGGGTTAACTGGCCTAAAAACTAGCTTTTAATATCAGTGGTGTTCTCGTGGTTTAGATTGACTCTACTTCTCTCTTGATTTATTACCTCAGTAAACATTGTAAACATGAGTTTATGGTCTCAATCTCTAGTTTCAAGTCTTCTTCAATACAGCATGATGTTCATTTAGTACATTATGGTCCATTTAGAGTCAAACAGACCATAAAGCAGGGGATGCTTTAGGGGCGGGGCTACACAGTGATTGACAGGTCTCTACCAGAGACGTATACGGCGTCTCTACGTCACTCCTCCTCAGTCCAGATGTGGTCACTTCCTGTTCACTGGCTGCGAAAAAAACAACATGGCGACGGCGAAATTGCCAAACTTAAGGCTTGAAAACATCAGTTCACAAACCAACGGGTGACGTCAGGATGACGACGTCCACTTCTTAAACGCGGCCTATGGTTTAGATGATGAATCTGGTTTTGTCAGAGATTATTTAAGGCCTGTTTATGATGTCTGGTAGAATAGATGTGAGGTCAAAGGTACCTGTAGCTACCGCCCTGCTGGCGGATCGCGTTCTCTTCCAGAATGCACAGAATGAATTGTCATGTACTTCTTCTGGTCCCCAAGAAAAGTTGAAAAACGAGTGGTCATCGGTGAGGGCCGCTGGCCTGTGTGAGTGATGGTTGTTTTACTCGGGAGCTGGATTCTAAAGATCAATTTCCTTTTGAGCCACCAGGTCGGGGCGGTAACAGAAAAAAAATAAAATAAAAAAAGAAGCCTTCAGGGAGTCAGAGAGCCGTGACTCGAATCTGTTCAGGTCTGGAGGGTGGGGATGTTCGAGGGACTGAAAAGAATCGTTTTGAGTTTTGGGTGCAGGTTTTGCATCGGCTGTCATGCATGAAGAAGGTTGTGTCGCTGTTATCTGTGACAGTTTGACCCGACCGCGAGGTTTCTGGTGATCTATGGACGTCCGGATGCTCAGAAACATCTTAACGACCTGCGATGCACAGAAGCACTTGAGGTTTCATTGCACATTTCATTGGTTTTATAGACTTTTATTTTAGAGAGAGCAGTTGGTGATCAGCCTGAAAATAGGGCGAGAAACAATATTCCTGTTGAGGGTAAAAAAAACAGCTCAATAAGATATTTTTATGCTCCTGTACTCAAATTACGTTCCGATACGACAGAACTGCATTGTGGATTGTGTTTCGAGGTTCTTTCTTTGTTTAATCAGAGTTCATGTGGGGAGGTTGAAGTGGATGGATGGGTCAAACATGGGACTTTCACCCAGGAGACCAGTGTTCGTGTTCCTTATGAAACAAAAAATAGTGCACTTATTTGAATCCAAAACAACCTTTTACTAAATCTAACCAAGTAGTTTTGTTTCCTAAACCTAAAGTTTAAACTAGAGTGGTTCACATTGACATCCACGTGTTTAGAGAAGTTGATATGAAACATATATTGTTCAGAGACGTAGAAATTCAGCAAATCGTTCTTTGCAGAAACACAACCCATAATAGGCTTCTCTGTCTTCTCTGGTGGTGAAGGTTAAAGAAAACCGAAGTTGATCGTCGTTAGGAAACAGGATGCATCTAGAAACCTCCTTTCCTTTGTCCAGGTTACTAGTTTGGTTGACTTGCTCCTAAGAGGCTTTGCAGCAGTTTTACAGCGTCGCGCTGCCTTCGCCTTCGTTTTCACCGATCGTTATTACAAGTAGAAGTAGAAGAAGGTCGATTGTGTGTTTCAATCTTCTTTTTTTTATGCATTCCAGTTTTCTTTGCTCAGGAAAGTGAGGAAAAAAGAATCCATTTAGTTCTGCAGTGTTTGCAGCAACATGTTTGGATGCATCAAAAGTGAAGAATTGTTCCTGCAGAACCAGAACCAGATCTTATTCAAGTGATGAATGGATCCTGTGAAGCTGCTCAGCCACCAGAGTATCACGCTGATTAATCCTCTTGACAGTCTGATCAGCTCCAAAAAATGAGTAAAGACAGTGAGATAAGCTGCAGTTGTTCACTTCAAATAAAGTGTTTTTATCCAGTCGGCTGGAAGACGAGACCAAAGTGGTAATCTTTGAGAATAATGTTGTAATTTTAGGGGGTGCAAAAGTTATGATGGTAGGGGAAAAAGTTATAATATAAGAATACAGCCAGAAAGCCTTTTTATTATGAGGACAATGTCATAATGTTATGGGAGAAACTTATATTTGAAGAATAACCATAGATAACAAAGTTCATCATTTGTGAGAATATATCCGTCATATGATATTTGTGGTAACAACACTGAACTTTTTGACCTTCTCAATACTTTGCTCCTCTTTTAGTTGTGAACATGTCGGATTTTTAATTTATGAAACTCCGTGTGGGAGTTTTTTTTCGATATTTTGAAACTCTTTCTCTGCATACAAAGCGAGTCAGAATATTGATATCGTCTTTGCGGTGGAGATGACGGCCTCTTATTGATTTATTTTTCTCTCACAGTCTGAAGGAGACTCTGCTAACTCCGACCTGCCAATTGTTTACATATCTCACATAACTTGTGCCTCCGGGCACCGTGCTGCTCCACGTACCCGAGAGCTGCTCCGTCAGTCTGCATCTGCAGGGGAACATGAGAGGAACCTCCGTGAAGTGAGACTTCTCGCATGCTTGACAGGCCGTGGACGGAGTGGAGCTGCAGCTCTGTGTTAACTGTGCGTTTGCATGGCGGCACCAACTTGTCTCACCTTGTTCTGAACCTCCTCTCCACCTTTGAACCTCCATTGATCTGCTGACAAATGTGCAGTTGACTTTTAACACTTTTAAAGGTGCACGTGTCAGTGAGTTTGCATGTTTCAGGTCACTGGATGAAGGATTTTTTGGAATAATGTTTTTTTGTGAAAAAGTCATGATAGTGTGAGAGGGGGAAGAAGCAACGAGCCTGAAAATAAAGTTGTTTTGAAAGAAAAGTCATAAAATGATAATACAGCCATCATTTTACAGAAGATATGAAGACTTCTCTTCTAACTGTAATACTCATTTCGTGATATTATGGCTTTGTTGCTTGAAATACACAATTGTATTGTCATTAAATGGACATTTATCATAAAACATTACAAATATAATCTGGATTTCTATTTCTCCAGCAGTGGAACAGAGCTGTGATGAAAGACGCATGTTATAAAAGGTGCGTTTAGTTCTCATTTCCCAAGCTTCACCTGTTCATCAGTGAATAACTCGGTTCATATCTTTACTGTCCTAAGAGAGGACTTTATTCCAAACAAAGCAATGAAACAAAAGAAGACATTAATCGTGTATTCAAAGAAACAAAAAGTCTCTTTGATGTGTGAACAAACTGCAACTAATACAAATAAGGAAACGGCTTTGCTGTGTTAATAAATGAAGCGCTAAACAGGTCTCTGACTTTTCTTCAAACAGCTGAACAATAAAAGCTTTCATCAAACCCAAACAGAACTCCTGATACGTCACACCCCCCCCCGACCATTTCACAGTGTTTTTATGATTCCTTCACTCCAGACAGACCTGAAGCTTCATCTCAATGAACATTGTTTGCCTTCACAGCTTTTAAAGATTGTTACGAGTCAGCGTGTTGCGTTCAAGGACACTCCTGCAGGACTTGCGAGTCAGCAACTTCCCACCGTTTGTTTTTTAATCCGCTTGCTTTTTCTTTGTCTTCTTTGAGTTTGTTTCTCTCGCCACACAGCTCCATTGAAGTCCAAGCTACGGTGTGTTTATAGGTTCATTTGTCATTTGTGCGTTCTCTTTGTGAATGTTTTCACAAATCATGCTGAAATATGATGACAGCAGCAAAACACGTGTTATTTAAGAGCAGTGTTCATGGTCCCGGCAGGAGAAGCATCCTGTATGCAACGTATTTGTTGGTACATGGCTGTTTTGATCCCTCACTAGTGGACACGTCCCCCGTTGTTGGTCCCTGAAGTGCAGACTAATGCCAGTTTTCATCGCGCTGTTTCCCCCCCCCCCCCGGCTGTCCTCACTGTGGCATTCAGAGCATGTGAGTCACATGTGTCTGCAGTGAGCTCCAACCAATCAGAGCAGCGTCCCAGGGTCCTCTCTGGTCCAGCTGTCCGGTGATTACAGCGAGTAGATTATTGAGCGTAGACAATGAAATATAAGACCTCCAGGAGCTGCGTATGTAGACACAACAGACATTAATCTCTTTTTCTTATTCTTTAGAGATATGAGGCGATAACAAGTTCTCAAAAACCAAAGGTGAAATCTTTAATCAGCTTTGTTTGACAGTTCAACAGCGAATAATATTCCATTTACACTGATGTCAAAACTGTGAAGCTGAAACCACCAAATAAAGAATCTGTTGGTCGTCTCATCGATGTCTTCCATTGAACGTTTCAGACATTCAAAGAAGATGAAAGGGATGCGCTCTTTTAATGGGATAGTTGTGACACTTCTGAATTGATTTGTCTCGGATGCGGTTTTTGTCATTTTCGAAAGTATTAAACTTGAGTGTTTATTTGATTGAAGTTTGGTTGATGTTGATTAAAAAAAAACATGATATTTTCTCTTTTCTGTTTAATGACAATACCCCAGTACACACAGCCAGCTCCATAGAGAAATGGGTTTCCCAGTTCAGTCCTGACCTTAATCCCATCCCACAACTTTAGGAGGCAGACCGTTTCCTCTTCCTGTCAGTGTTGGACCTCACTGAATCCAGAACAGTGGAGGCTTACAGCAACCGGGTCACCGGAAGAAAATGTTGAAACGTCGTCGTACCACAGATACTTGAATCTTGGCGTCTCTCAACCACATTTACACTTCATATCGACATTTCTAGATACGTGTATATCATCAATATTCATTTTATTAATCATAGACTGATGATAAGAAGTGGACGTAGTCATTGTGACGTCACCCATTGGTTTGTGGACTGATGTTTTGAAGCCTTGAATTTGGCATTTTTTCGCCGTCTTTTTTCCGAAAAAGACGCCGTTTACGTCTCTGGTAGAGACCTGTCAATCACTGTGTAGCCCCGCCCTAAAGCATCCCCTGCTTTATGGTCTGTTTGACTCTAAATGGACCATAATGTACTAAATGAACATCATGCTGTATTGAAGAAGACTTGAAACTAGAGATTGAGACCATAAACTCATGTTTACAATGTTTACTGAGGTAATAAATCAAGAGAGAAGTAGAGTCATTTTCTCATAGACTTCTATAGAACCAGAGGAGTCGCCCCCTGGTGGACACTAGAGAGAATGCAGCTTTAAGACATGAAGCTTTGGCTTCTATCGGGAGAACCGGAGGTTGCCGTCTGGTTTTAACCCCTCATGGCGATTTTGAGGCACATTTGGCATTTTGATTTCCGTTGCTTGCCGTCTTAAACTACGTTCCCATCAGTGGCGGCTGGTGGAAAATGTTCTTGGTAGGGCTGTGCCACATCCAATCAATTTCAGCAAACATCCCAGAATGATTTAATGCAAACAAATTAAGGTATCAAACGCGCATTACTACTTTGCAGTTAAATATTTAACATTTATTCCAACACGAAAAAAAGCAGTAAATAACACTTTCACAAACACGTCAGGACATCTTATTTTAGTCACCCTCACAGGGAATTCAGTATAATATAATATATATAACATATAATAATATTCTGTATAATATAATAATATATATATATATCATATAATATTCTGTATAATATAATAATATATATATCATATAATATTCTGTATAATATAATAATATATATGTCATATAATAATATTCACTATAATATAAAACACACACACACACATATATATATATATATATAATAATATATATATATATATATATATATATATAACTATATATCCATTTCTCAGACAGGTGCTTCATGTCCCTCACTCCCTAACTGTCCGTGCTGGTTCTGTCCCCGTTGTTTTAAAAAGATAAATAAGTTATTATCATGACGTCATCCAGCTAGTCAAACCTGTCTGGTGTACAGCTAGTAGAGAAGCTTCATGTACTGCTTCTCTTTCCTGCTAGTCTGCTGTCTGATTGTGAGGTCAGGCTGATCTTGGATCAGCTCTTTCAGTAGTTTCTCCTCTCAGTTCTCCTCTCAAACGGGTCTTGGAGGAGTAGTGCTCACACTGGCGCTCTCCTGTAGAGACTTCTCCTGACGAGAACGCGCAGCTTGGGGCAGGAAAAAAACTGCCCCAAGCTGAATCTATTTGAGGACGCTGATTGGCTGAATTGTATGTCACTCATTTATATCTTTACTCAGCATTGGCTAAACTGCTTTATAGACCCGCCTCTTTGGGGCAGTTTTTCCAGCGCCCCAGCCAGCTGAGACGTGCACACACAGAGAGGAAGAGCAGACAGGCAGAGAGGACAAGCAGGAAAAGCATATATTTACCGCAGATATCATATTTTACACATATTACTGGGTGATTCCATGTTTCAAAAACACAAATATTGACAATTTGTATAGTTTATTTTTATTTTAAATTTTATTTTTATTTATATTTTTATTTTTATTTTTATTTTTATTTTTTGTAGCTCTAGGGGGGGCGGCGCCCTAGCGCCCTCTATGGACCAGCCGCCACTGGTTCCCATACAGTGAAACTTTCTTCTCAGTTACATTCAGGCAACAAAACTGCTCAGTTTGGTTTTAGTAAAAGATCATGTTTTGGGTCGACAATGCAGTTTAGTTGAATGAGAATGTAATTATGAGACGACCAGGCTGCTCTTAGGTCAGCAGATTAATGCTCTTGTACATTAAATATACGTTTGACTGTGACGTGTTGAAGACACAGAAACTTTCTCCAGGAAGGAAAGATACAAATACTGAAATACAAGATCTACAAATGTGCAAAATCTGTTTTTGTTGATGTAAGATAGATGGTGAGAGAGTCACCTTTGATTTCATCTCTGTGTTTCTCACTCGACTGCCTCTCGACTCCTCGTGGGCCACTTTTGCGTTCAAGCTTCACAGACGTTGCCTTCGCTGCTTACATGTTTTATGATGTTTCACTCTTCTTCCCCCCCCCCCCCACTCTCTTAATCCATGCTGCTCCATCTCCACAAAAATAAAGCAAAGACAAATCATGTTGTGCTTTCTTTTCATCCGTCAAAACGTCCCGCTAATGAGCCGGATGAAGGACACGGTGGAGTGCAACGTCGCAACATAGCAATTTTACCAGCAGCGCTAATTCAGTGTTCACACGAGAGGTGAGACTTTGGATGCGCCAGGCCTGTGAAGAGTGGATTTAAATTCCCTTGATCTGAATCAAAAGATACAAGAGGCATGTACGAGCATTAATGATGCTGATCTCTTCACACTGCTTCATCGGATGCTTCTTCACTCTGCAATTGTTGAGATGACTCTTTCTGTTCAAAGCTCCACTTCAGTTAGTAGTTACATCGACCGACAGAGACTATATCATCCACAGTCGATGGAAACAGGATGAAAGCATGACAGCTTTCAGGCTGAATGTTGTCAAAAAAGAAGCATCCAGATCCTCAAAGCTTTAATTTCACAAACGTATTATGTCTTCTTATGTTACATGGGTTTTATTCACTGGTTCATCAGATGCTTCTTCTTCGCCGCAAAGACTTTTAGCTCTCAAATGTAAAGCAGACTCTTCTTTAAAAGGTCCATTTCAGTTAAATAAATCATAACTTCCTGACTGACAGGGGAGGCACACTGTCAAAAGAGACTCAGTGGTGATGGGAGAAGAGCTCACATCAACACTGCAAAGTAGAAATACTCCTGAAAGTCCCGTCTGCTTTTTAAAAGTAAGGTACCTCAAGTTACAGTGAGGAACCAGTCTCAGTGTAGTCCTGGTCCTCTACCAGCCCTCCACCAGTAAAGAGACCATCAGAGAGAAGATGGTCTATTTCTATAGAGTTATTCTTGATGCTCGTCATCGGAGCCACCGGGTCGGATTCTGGTGAAACCAGATGACATCATGCAGACCCTGCTGCAGTACAATGAGAGCTTTCCTAAAGAGACGCTGGTGCTCAGGAACACTACCACGTCTGTCCACAGGGACCGCCACAATCAACACAACGTGAACGTTCCTTGTTGTAGCTTTAAGTAGCAAAAGTAATATGTAATACCAGCAATCAGAACTTTGAATCTCTACCACTGAAGTTAAAGTGTGTCACTGGAAACCAGTCGTCCCCAGTCAAGAGTTGGTTTAAAATGGCTTTTATGAATGAAAACACGGGTCTACTAATGTTTCTAGATGTCAGTTATGACCTCTGACCTTTTCATACAGAACTTGTGGAGTGATGAACGACGCTGTGTTACTTAGTGACATCCAGTGGTTCAAGTGTAGTCGCAGCAGCATGCAGTTTACAGTAGGGCTGCAACAACGAATCGATAAAATCGATAAAATTTGATTATTAAAAGAGTTGGCAACGAATTTCATTATCGATTCGTTGTGTCGCGCGACTATTACGCCACTCAATGAGTCGCGGAGATGTTTGAGTATAGAAAAAAATGAAGTTGAGTTGAGCGCAGAGCGGAGGTCGAGGAAAGACCACCGGAGACCCGTAATGATGTTCTGAAACAAATGGCGGAGGCAGAGAAATCAGTACGACCTCAGTCATCCAAGGTGTGGGAGCATTTCACACCAGTGGAGCTGGTGGAACATGTTCTAGGTAGGGCTGTGACACATCCAATCAATTTCAGCAAACATCCCAGAATGATTTAATGCAAACAAATTAAGGTATCAAACACGTATTACTACTTTGCAGTTAAATATTTAACCTTTATTCCAACATGAAAAAAGCAGTAAATAACACTTTGATAAATACGTCAGGACATCTTATTAATGTCACCCTCACGGGATTCAGTATAATATATGTATATATATATATATATATCATATAATAATATTCAGTATAATATAATAATATATTTATAACTATATATCCATTTATCAGACAGGTGCTTCATGTCCCTCACTCCCTAACTGTCCATGCTGGTTCTGTCCCCGTTGTTTTAAAAAGATAAATAAGTTATTATCATGACGTCATCCAGCTAGCCAAACCTGTCTGGTGTACAGCTAGTAGAGAAGCTTCATGTGCTGCTTCCCTTTCCCGCTAGTCTGCTGTCTGATTGTGAAGTCAGGCTGATCTGATATCAGCTCTTTGGCCTGAAGTTTCTCCTCAAAATTCTCCTCTTCTTCTTCTTCTTCTAGTTTAACGGCGGTTGGCATCCATCTTATTGGTGCATTACCGCCACCTTCTGCTCCGGAGTGTGGATCAGACAATTTTACCCCAAAACAAAACAACAACAAACAATCAAATAAAAACAAACAAATAAGCACTCGAACAAGCACCCTTGTACCTTATCCCTGCCCAAAGTTCTCCTCTCAAACGGGTCTCGTATTTGTCATTTCTAATTTCTGGTTTCAACCGGAAGCTTGAACCTTTAACTTCCGGTTAGCCGGTTCAACCGGAATCGAGTAAATGACGAATAAGAGACTTGAGAAGTACTGGTACCAGTACTTCTCAAGTCTCTTAATCGTCATTTCCTCGCTCCTCGAACCGGTGTTCTGCGCCGCCATATTGACGGCCGTCCCAAAGCTCTAATGTAGCTCTGAGGAGCGAGGATCGAGGAGGGAGGAGGGACCTCGGAGGAGCCATGAGCGAGGACCCACGAGAACAGACTTCCAGGAAGTGTTTTAACGGCCGACACGCCCCCTCATTGTTCATCTGTGATGTGATTGGACGCTGCAGCCGATCGGACTGATGAGATTGTTTTCAACATGTAAACAGTGAAGACAGATCACAGAATAAACTCTAGTTTATATTTGATTAGTTTTCTGATTCAACATCTGGTTAAATATTGTTCATTGTAGTCTGAACAACAAAAGGACCACAAACAACTTTCTTCATTTATTAGAAAGATTTGTGTTTTCATGATCTGATGTTTCCCTCAATAACTTTATTATGAAACAATTAAAATCAGAGCGAGCTGGAGAGACTAAACCCTTTATATATAGATATCTATATCTATATCTATATCTATATATAAATCTATATATATATATATATATATATATATATATATATAGATATAGAGAGAGAGAGAGAACTGAGAGACAAAATACTTTTTACATCATTCATCATAATTTCATTCAGTCACGTGAGGCTGTTCATTCCTGATTGTCGGGTTTGATGAGTTTTGATGACTTGGGAAATTAATGCTTTTTTGTTTTTTTATCCGATTCATTGATTAATCGAAAAAATTATCGACAGATTAATCGATTATTAAAATAATCGTTAGGTGCAGCCCTAGTTTACAGTGTATCGACATAATCCAGTGTTGATAGTACAACGGGTTGTTCTTTTACAAGAAGTGAAGACTCTCCACCTCTGCCGCGATGCTCCACATCCCAAATAATCAGCTCCGACTGAGAGTTTGTAAACCACTTTCCTCGCTGCTCCTTCTTTGGCTTTTCTCCCTGTGCCACAAACATCTGAGCCAAGACGGATAAATACAGTACGGCGCTTTGGCAGTTTCCTTTATGAGGCCACGAATAGTTGGCTTGCAGTATCATGTTTTGCTCTCGGCTATCATCGGATTCATAATGGCTGCCTGCCCGCCGCCGCCGCCGCCGTCTGTTTACCGGCGTCAGGAACGTTTTACTCGGCGTGTTATGAATCCAGTGTTTGTGTGAACATGTACATCTCAACTGTACATTTCAATCTATGTGACCAAATACCTCCAAGCCTGGTGACATTACCCCCCTCCACACACACACACACACACACACACACACACACACACACACACACACACACACACACACACACACACACTCTGATATTCGGTTACGAAGTGAAAGTTAAAATAGCTGTGGCGGTTTTTCCTCATGGCGCCCGGCTGCAGCTGTTTTCCCCCCCGGTCAGTGCCTGGAAAGTCTTTGCCACCAAAATAATCTGGGTTGGAGGCAGAGGGACAAGTCTGTGGAGTCATCACAGAGCTTTACTAAATATGGACGGGGGGGGGGGGGGGGGCTGTCATGGATTCACTCGAGCACCTGCTCACATGCATGGAGCTGAACTCCGCGCAGGAGGAGTTGAGCTAACGGCATTAGCACGCCCGGTTAAAAAGACATCCATCACACTCGTATTGTGAAGAGTCTCCTGGTCAGAAACGTTACAAAACTGCATGAAAGAAAAAAGTCATTTCAGAACATTTGAGCAACTTTCTGCCTCTGCCTGCAACCCAAACATCTCATCTCTTGAACAATTACCTCACGTCGTCGTCCCACCTGAGTCACACACCCATGCCTCCCTCCTCCGATGCCTCTAATGTGCATCATTTGTTCCTTCCCTTGAGGTTAAAAACATCCCTTTTCTCCTCCGCTCTTCATTTCCTCAGCCAGCACTTTTGTGCTGCACGCGTTTTTTTGTTCGACGGTCACAGGAGTGTTCTGTTTCGCCTTCTTGTCGGGACACAACGCTATCGATCGGATGTAAAGTGAGTGGTGCGGATGTTTCTTAGTGTGCCGTTACACTTCTGTACCCTGGATATTTGTTTAAGCTTCTGGGGCTTTTTAGTCGCTTAAATCAGTATGAAGTGATTTTTCTTGGCCACCAGGGGGCAGAAGAGCTCCTGGACACACTCCTCTGACATATTATTGCCTTTTAAAGCGTATACGGCTTCGTGTTCACCTGAAATCCAATATTCTCTCATATCTGTATCTTCAGCTGCTCGGTTTTCCAGTGTCTGTACCAGGTTTTCTCCTAACTTTGCCTGAACAGTGAGGTTTTATCAGAGCCTGAGACTGAATTATACGTTTAAAAAGTGCCGTAAAACCGAAACTAGGAGCTAAAAGAGGCTAAAAGAGGCTAAAAAGTGGCGTAGAGTTGCAGAGTTGGTGATCATTCTTTGTGTGGGTTTGGGCGATGACGAGCGACACTTTTCACGTTACACGTCGTCATTTGATCCATCGTTAATATAGATTATATTTATGTGTGAAAACACACACCAGAGCTGCAGCGAGCTAACATGCGATGTCTGTGTGGAACTTGAAGCGTGTTCGCTGCAAAGAAATGAAGAAACTAAAACGTGTTTCAGGTCCATACTTATCTTCCTCTCTTCTGTTCTAATGAAACCGATGACCTCCAAATACGAAACCTGATTGCTGTATGAAAAGAGATTCACCAAACTATTTGAAACCTTTGTGAGGACTGTAGAGCACAATGTGTAACTGAAGCTGCAGTGGAGTCTATAAGAAGTGAACACTCGACTCTCAGCATAGATTGAAAATCGGATGCACAGCGGGAAGATGAATTTCCTCCCCGATGCTCGTGTTTGTCTCTCGTATGTCGGAGTCACATGATGTGGAATAAAACGCCACTGCCGCTAAAAATACCCAGAATTCATTGACATTTCCAGTCGGAGTTAAAGATTCATGGCCCGGCTCGCGTTGCCCCCTCTGCTCTCTGCTTCAGGATTCTCTTTACTGCTCGGGAATTGCATGTTTGTGTTTGAGCGTTGCGTCGACTTCTTTCACCTGACTGATGCTGAGAGAGGAAGGACTCCAGCTGACGAAGACCACGAGGTCATCATTGACTTATTTTACATTTCCATTTTTCATAATAAGATATAAGTTGTTTGAGGTTTTGTTGAAGCAAATGAATGGAAACTTGAAGCATTGAATTGGACGGATTAGAGGAGCCTGAGTGTATGACTACATGGTGTATTTGTACATATTATGTGATGGCTAGCGCACGTTTTTAAGGGATTCTTGTTGCTAGTAATGAAGTGTTTTTATCTTTTTTACTGAAATATGGAGAAATAACAGCTCTGTTGAGAGTGAAAAACTTGGAGAATAACTCTGGTGATAGATATTCTTTGTGTTTCAAAGCCTGATGTATCTTCTTCCTCTGAGCCACAGAGATCAATTAAAATCCCATAAACGAGCCTCACTGTTGCACTGGCTGACATGTTCCTTCATTATGAACATGGTCACTGTAGTTTATTTATACTCAATCCCACACACGCCGTCCTGCTGCCACAAATATTCACTACGGCACTGAATGTGGATTAATCCACCGCTGAAAATAGTCCCCCAACAAATGCACTTTTGGCACTGAAGTGGCAACTGTTCTCATTCTCAATTTCATCTTCAAGGATGAACCGATCAGATTTTGGTGGTCACAAATCATCACATCATTTTTTTTGTCGTTTCTCAATAATTAATATGCTAATTGTGACAATTTGTACACAAATATTTAATTAGATAAAATGATGAAGTAATGACATTTTGGACAGACGTGGATGTAAACTGCAACTTGACTGGTTGACGGAGGAATACAACTGCGAGGCACGAATTCAAGTTTAAAAATGAAATATGTGTCTGAACCATCGACTGTAATAGAAGAAGTGGACGTAGTCATCGTGACGTCACCCATTGGTCTGTGGACCAAACCTTGAGCTGGCATCTTGGATTACGACCGTCGCCATGTTGTTGTTTTTTGTGACCATATCTGGACTGAGGAGGAGTGACGTAGAGACGCCGTATACGTCTCTGGTAGAGACCTGTCAATCACTGTGTAGCCCCGCCCCTAAAGCATCCCCTGCTTTATGGTCTGTTTGACTCTAAATGGACCATAATGTACTAAATGAACATCATGCTGTATTGAAGAAGACTTGAAACTAGAGATTGAGACCATAAACTCATGTTTACAATGTTTACTGAGGTAATAAATCAAGAGAGAAGTAGAGTCATTTTCTCATAGACTTCTATACAACCAGAGGAGTCGCCCCCTGGTGGACACTAGAGAGAATGCAGCTTTAAGACACTGCTGCTTCAGCTTCACTCTGCAGAACTTTGACAAAAGCGGTGCAGACCATGTCCACTCCCTCTGTTCTTACCTTTCACAATAAAAGCCTTGTACATGCAATATTTGCAGACAAATATTCGCATTTTTGTGTCGTTTATTCGTTACTCCCCCGATGTGTAAAGCCCTTTACTCGTAAAAAGAACAAACTGAAAGCTGTGAAAATTGAAACTATGAGTCAGATTTGTGGAACAGTTCTTTAAAGATCCGTTGCTGGTTCTCTTGGGGTCTGGAGCCTGAAGGAGCCCTTCAGGTTCCTCAGAGCTCTTGTACTCCCCGATCTTAAAGTGATGCCATCTTCGCCCCCGAGGTCTGGAGGCTGCGCTCACTTGACAGGTGACGACTGCAAATTGCTCTCTGAGGGTTATCGATTGGCGGCGATGACCTTTTGAAAGCTACACTTCTTAAAGGTGATTGGACTGATGCAGACACTCGATTTCTTCTACCAGCCTTTTGGGGCGTGGTGCACAGGAAGTCCACATGTCAGTCAGTCCTAACGCTGGTGTAGAGATGGATCTGCTTCGGCCAGAAGGAATGAGAGTTGTACAGACTCTCTCACACACACACACACACACACACACACACACACTGACACTGCCAGAGGTAAATGCACATGTGTGTATAGTGTATCGTGTGCAGCATGATGTCCTCATGGTACCCAGAGGATGAACCCTAATTACTTTGTTGAGCCTGTGTCTTTACAGTGGCATTAAAGAGTCGGGTTATTTTAGTGTGTGCTAAACATTGCATAAGACTGTCGTATTAGTCTTTTCCAAATGCAATTAAAAATCTTGAATTTGACTGTTTTTGCTTTTTAAATGACTCAGCCATGTACCTCAGGAGGACAGCCGAGGACAGCCAAGCTTTTAACCTTATTAAATAGCCGTCCTGCATAATGAACGGGAGTGTGTAGCCAGACGTCTCAGGGGTTCCTGATAGCAGCAGAGTGCCAGTAAAACACCTACTGCAAGAATTTAAAGAGCTGTAGTTGAATCGTCTCTTGAGGCAAAGCTGCTCCGGAGGCCCAAAAAAAATGACGCCAGCAAAAACGCCAGTGAGTTTTAAAGAAACTCAATACAAATTAAAAAGGGAAGCAGGTGAGGCTAAAGGTGAAGAGCCCTTCAGCTGTGGAACGACACGAATAGAATCACTTTCTATGTGTGGAACTCTTCTCGAGACCTTGCGACCTTTACGCCGTCTCTCGCTCGTCCATTGTGGGAACGTCGGCGCTTGCGGGCGAAGCAAAAGCGTTGCTCGTTGGCAAGCATTCGCATCTGCAGAACAAAAGAGGAGATCCCGGCAGAGACGTTTACTCACAAACTGATAAATGAGTCCAGAGCAGAAGCACACACACACACACACACACACACACACACACACACACACACACACACACACACACACACACACACACTCACACACACACATTTACTGTTTTTAAAGATTTCTACTCATTTCTAAATCCTCCAGATTGCATCCCTCCGACCCCTAGATCTCCCTTTTAGAGTCCGTGAGGTTTATATTTTAACTTCTCCTCATCGCCCCCCCCCCCCCCCCCTCTTGATCAAACATCAGGACCAATCAACTGGACTCAAACTCACCCTCGTCCCGATTTCCCTCCCTCTCCACCCGAAATCCATAGCGGCGTAACGGCCTGCAACGCTGCAGAAATGAACAGGGGGTCGGTGCAGCTGTCAGATCTGTTTCACGATGTCTTGTGCCAAATAATTACCCCGACGCTGTGTTCAATGGGGGGGAGAGAGACAGTACATGGCAGACTTTTTCTCTCCTTGGCTCCCGTTTCTCAGCGAAGTCATTCAACACATCATCGTTTGTTGGTCGGTTTCCCTCCATAAAGAATTTCGGAGCCATTTGTTTTTACTGCGTTTCTCACAGAGCAGCTGCACCTTTTTTCAGCCTGCGGGGGGGAATAAAACAAGCGCTCTCTGCCTTTTATGTCATCACACTAATAAATCCATACATGCCTCATATCCATATTCTCACAGCTAGATATTAGTTCATGTGGCAGTTTATTAAATTATCTTCAAAATCAAAGGAGTGCATGTAGAAGCATCGAAACACAAGACTATGTATCCAGCACTCAATCACCTGTTTTATCGCCGGCATGCTGATGCTTTTACTGGAATAAATTATCATGAAAATTGAGTGAAGCCTCAAACAGACACGACAAGAAGAGTTTCGGAAGACTAAAGTCATTAAAGTTATCATGCTTCATAAAATTATATGAATTGCATACAAAAATCTGTCTGCAGCACTAAGTAGGAAAGGTGAAGGTGAATGTAGTATTCACCTTCACCTAGAGACGCCGTATACGTCTCTGGTAGAGACCTGTCAATCACAGTAAGCCCCGCCCCTAAAGCATCCCCTGCTTTATGGTCTGTTTGACTCTAAATGGACCATAATGTACTAAATGAACATCATGCTGTATTGAAGAAGACTTGAAACTAGAGATTGAGACCATAAACTCATGTTTACAATGTTTACTGAGGTAATAAATCAAGAGAGAAGTAGAGTCATTTTCTCATAGACTTCTATAGAACCAGAGGAGTCGCCCCCTGGTGGACAGAAGAGAGAATGCAGGTTTAACACATGAAGCTTTGACTTCACTCTGCAGAACCGGAGGTTAATGCCTGGGATGAAATGTAAAAGGGAAAACGACACAGATACAGGGGACGCTGTCACATCCAGACTCAACATGGATAAATAAGATTAACAAACGCCAACAATTTTTTGGAAAATGAAAAATGTAGGGGTAAAAAAGGCCTGATGCAGAAAGAGTTTAAGGGATGTTTTGTGTAATCACCTAGCTTTCAGAAGAAGTTCCAACCTTATCCCGAATAGTTGAACCAAGGTGTTTTATATTATAAGGAGCAGATTTTCTAAATAGAAAACCGAGAACAAAAACATCTCTGAACCTTCCGGAGGAAACAACCAGATAAAAACACAACACGGTGTCTTCCTTCAAACGTCTGTTTTCTTCTTCTAGAGAAGCCTCAGATGGTTGTGCAGCTTGTTGCAGATGAAATGAGACGAGATGAGATAAGACGAGAGGAGCCGGGGAGATGATATCGGATCAGATGAACTCTTATTGATCCCTGAGGGGGAACCCGGGTCATCGCGGCAGCAACAGGAACAGACGTGTAGCTCCGAGAGCAGAGTCAATAAATGGATGGAAATAACGATAAAAAGACATTAAAGATGATAGTAGGCTGCTCTTTATCAGCAGCATCTTCCAACAACGTTGAGAGTTTTATACAGAAGTTATTGTTAGCGGTGATGTAGTGTACTCGAGGACTTCTTCCACCACTGATTGTTGGATGCATGTTTCAACGCTTTTGGAGGATTACTTTGAGAATGTATTCTGATACAATTACTGTTCATCTGTGGAGAAATATATTCAGTCACATAATCCAAGTATCACTCTATTGAAATAACGTAACCTGATAACTCTCTGTTACTTTCACTCAATACCAAATAAATGCAAATAAAGAATAAAACGTCTCCGTTATTTTACATGAATCACAGTAGAGTGCACGTTCTGCAAAGTTCCAGCGGTGAAGTTGCTGCTGCTTTGCGATAGCTTTGCACTGTACTGTGAAGTTCTTCCCCATTTTTCTGTTTAACATACAAAATAATGTCGAAATTTCCACCCAGTGGAAACATTTTTAGAGGCGTGAGACTTTAGTTTACAAATGTATTTAAAACATTGTAATCCTGCTAATAATCATCGTTTTGTTTTCTAAAATCGGTGATCTGATCACGTTTCTTTTCTTTCTGCAACTGTAAATGAAAACACTTTCTACCTGTTAGGTAAATATGTTCCATGTATGCCACAACAGTCAGGACTCTAAGCCAGGACAACAACCTGGTCTCCACACGGTTAATCATTACATTTCATGGTTGATGTTGGAACCAGGGTCAGCTCAAAGTTAGAGGGATTGACACCACGACACAGCTTGATGCTTGTAACATCGCGTCTTGTTGAAGTATCTTGTCAGCGGGGGTGTTTGTAGAGCCTGTGTGTGTGTGTGTGTGTGTGTGTGTGTGTGTGTGTGTGTGCTACGACTCAAAATAAAAATAAAAATATAGACAAAACCTCCCTGAAAGGAAGATCCAGCCTGGGTCTGAGCTGCTGAGCACAAACCCAATTATAGAGTAGGGAGAAGGGAGATTGGATTATACACACACACACACACACACACACACACACACACACACACACACATCAATACATGCACACTTTGGCCCATTTGGCTTCTTTAACAGTAGCCGTGCTCCACTTATCCCGATCAAGACACTAATAGATCACAGAAAGGAGGAACATGAGTGTGTTTGTTTGGTGGAATCGACTTCTGGGAATGCTTACATCCTCACACACACACACACGCACACGTACACACACACACACGTACACACACACACACACACACACACACCGACGGAGACGATGCAGCTCCTGTACAGGTGGAACTGGAGCTTTTGACGCCTTTTATAACCGCGAATAAAATCAATTCGCACAGCATTTAAAACAGCGATATGTCATGGTGATTTATTGCCACATAATATTTATTATGTACATTTATTTATTCATGAGGATTTAAACGTTTACATTCAATGATCCCCCCCCCCCTCATGTTTATCAACACAGAAGGATATTTAAGGAATTTAGTCATTGCATTAAGAAAAAAATCTAAATTTGAAATATTTAAAACCAAACACATTACATAATACTATAATAATACAATATATATTATCATAAAATGACTACAATTAGCTGTTTTATGGCATTTTACAGATTTCATTGTATTGTATCTAAACTTCTAAACTCTATCTTTTATGTAATTTGTATATTTGTATATTGAATCGTTTCTTCATATTTTTATCCTTTTTTCAAGTAGTGTCCATGGAAACACACAGGACGTGTACTCTTTGATAAACTGTTTAACATTTACTTCATGATTCCATCAATGCAGACCGAGCAGCAGGTCAACATGCACAAGAAAGGGAAAATAATCAAAGGACAGATAGATAGAGATAGAGAGTACTTTCTGTTTGAGTGCTTTCATCTCCGTGTGAGTTTACTGACCCGCAAGGATGTGTGTGTGTGTGTGTGTGTGTGTGTGTGTGTGTGTTTCCTTCAACTGCACAGCGAGGCTGTGTGTGTGTGTGTGTGTGTGTGTGTGTACTTGCAGTTTGCCACCCTCAGCTTAACTCTGCTCTAATTGCCTCCTCCTGCTCTGCACACTCGCACACATTAAATGGCATATGTTATTTCTGTTGTGTAGCTCAGAGGGGTTAGAGGGCCCGGTGCTAACCGAGATGACGGCACACACACAGACACACACACACACACACACACACACACACACACACAGAGACACACACACACACACACACACACACACAGAGACACACACACACAGCTGCTGCTCCTCACATCTAGAGAGAAAGAGTGCGTCTTGTTTCCTGTTTCGGATTCCCTTTGGCTGCTGAAGTTGTCAGGGAGCTCCTTGAACTCGTTGCATCATGTGTTAGGAGCAGATGTTTTTCACTAGTACACCCTAAAAAAGGAAGTCTAACTGTACGTGGTCATATGAAGGCCAACCATGATGTTTTTAAACCTACGTAAGCTGTTTTATTGCCTTATCCTAACGTTCGTGATGTTTTTCGTAAACCAAACGTGGTTTTGTTGCCTAAACTCCTAAACCGAACTCTCGGTTTGTAACGTAATGTCGCCCCCCAAAAAAGAGCTTAAAAGCACAATTAACACGTACCTTCTCGTATCCTCACCTACCTTCTCATCCCCTCTCGTACCCTCTCGTACCCCCACGTATTCTCTCGTACCCTAACCTACCCTCTCGTACCCTCTCGTACCCTCACGTATTCTCTCGTACCCTAACCTACCCTCTCGTACCCTCTCGTACCCTCACGTATTCTCTCGTACCCTCACGTAACAGCTCCTACCCTCTCCTACCCTCTCCTACCCTCACCTACCCTCTCCTCTCCTACCCTCTCGTACCCTCACGTACCCTCACGTAACAGCTCGTACCCTCTCCTACCCTCTCCTACCCTCTCCTACCCTCTCCTACCCTCACCTACCCTCTCCTCTCCTACCCTCTCCTACCCTCTCGTACCCTCACGTACCCTCACGTAACAGCTCGTACCCTCTCCTACCCTCTCCTACCCTCACCTACCCTCTCCTCTCCTACCCTCTCGTACCCTCACGTACCCTCACGTAACAGCTCGTACCCTCTCCTACCCTCACCTACCCTCTCCTCTCCTACCCTCTCGTACCCTCTCCTACCCTCTCCTACCCTCTCCTACCCTCTCCTACCCTCACCTACCCTCTCCTCTCCTACCCTCTCGTACCCTCACGTACCCTCACGTAACAGCTCGTACCCTCTCCTACCCTCACCTACCCTCTCCTCTCCTACCCTCTCGTACCCTCTCGTACCCTCTCGTACCCTCACGTAACAGCTCGTACCCTCTCGTACCCTCACATACTCTCACCTACCCTCACCTACCCTCTCGTACCCTCTCGTACCCTCACGTAACAGCTCGTACCCTCTCGTACCCTCACATACTCTCACCTACCCTCACCTACCCTCTCGTACCCTCTCGTACCCTCACGTAACAGCTCGTACCCTCTCGTACCCTCACATACTCTCACCTACCCTCACCTACCCTCTCGTACCCTCTCGTACCCCCACGTATTCTCTCGTACCCTCACCTACCCTCTCCTCTCCTACCCTCTCGTACCCTCTCGTACCCTCACGTAACAGCTCGTACCCTCTCCTACCCTCACCTACCCCCACATACTCTCTCGTACCCTCACGTATACTTTCCTTCTTCACGGTAACGTAGATAACATACGAAATAATTCTGTGGGATATCTTCAACATACGGCATGTTATCGTAGGCTCAGCTACGAACGCTGAATGAGACCAGCCTGTTTCCATGTTACAGGTTTCACATCTGGAAAAGGTTCAGAAATGATCAGTGGACTGAATCAAAAGGTCACGATTGCGTTTGATGCTGCGATCCGATTCAAAGAAAGCTCAGATATTTTGTGATGTTCTCTGCCTCACAAAGAGAGAAAAGGACGCTGGCTGAGTGAACTGTAACTGTAGCTTTGTAGCTTCGTTTTTAAAGTCCAACCTTGGCTGGGAATGTGCAACGTGACTCCGGTTGGCGGCCTGTATGCCTGTAAGCTTGACATCCAGCCAGTAATCCTGCCAACAGGACATCCTCTGACCTTTTCCCCCTTTTTCTCCAGTCCGATGGTGCAAGTTTTTATGAAACATCATCCAGCCGGTATTTCTCAGAGCACGATTGCAGTCGTGTTGCAGTGCGGAGCTGCATGTCTGCTCGCAGCTGCTCCAGAATCACGAGAAGGCTTTAAAATGGGTCAGAAATGACTCGTTACATTTTTTACTTTGAGTTGCATTTTCTGCATCCCCACGAGGTGGAAAACAGTGATTTAGAAAGTTGCTCAGCCTCAAATCCCTGGTTGCACTGTGTAGCTGGAGAGATGGAGGAGCTGCTGTCTGCATCACCTAACATGACTTTCACCACGGCTGAGTGTGTGTGTGTGTGTGGGGGGAGGGGGGGGGGCTAATGCATTATTGTGAGGGCAGAGCTGCAGGTGAATCCCATCTTCCTCTTCCCTCGTGTTCAGGAATAAAACAATAGAGCGACTTCAAAAGCTTGCCCACAAAGCTATCTGCACGTGAATTATTTACCTTTTGTTTTGTTAGCACTAAAGCTGTTGTTGCTCGCCGAGATGTCCGGTGTGTTGGAGGTGAAAACATGCGAGCCGGAGGGACGGCAGGAGCAACACAACAGGAACAAATTGGATCGATTTGTCAAAACGATTTCGGGATTACGCAGCGTGGCGCCGACACAAAATCTTTTTTTTTTTGATTGAATGCAAATGAGTTTTGTGAGATGTGAGGAAACCCTGTAAACCCGGGTAATGAATACGAGTCAGCTCCTCCCAAGAACGCGCACAATCAAAAAGGAAAGAAGCTGCTCGGATTGAACGCCGGCGGCATCTTTTCACCGCAGGCCTGTGAGGTGAAAAAACGGTTTACCTTCCGCACTGTTCTGTTCGTCTCTGTCACTGTTGGTTTGCTCTTTTCTTTTTTTTTGGGGCTCTGAATCCCCAAGAGACCCTCAGAAAAATAGTGTGTTGAATTTCTAAATCTAAAGTGCAAATCAGGAGCAGTGTGGAAACTTTGGGGCTGGACTCGTGACATTTTCATTTGGACTGATGGCCGTCGAGATGGAGGAGGTGAGCTGACCTGGCCTTGCCGTAAACCCTCTTCTGTCGACCGTTACTCTGTCGATTCATGATGGATCAAACCCCCCCCTCCCCCCCTCTGTGGTCGCTTTCTTCACATGTGTCTTCCCCGCTCTCACAAATATTAGCGGGCTGTGAGTGTGCGTTTCTATTCCTGACCCTCCTAAATGGGTCAGCGACTGTCACTGCAGTCTGGAATAATCCGAGCAGAACGGCTTTTGTTTGGTTCCGTCTTGCAGCACGCCATCATGCAGAACAAGAAGAAGAAACGGTTTGATGTGACGACGTTTCCTATTATCAAGCAGGTGTTTTCTATTGCGATCCATTCGTGTAGCATCTCACAGAACAATGCATTTCTTCGCCCTCCCAGTCTGCTAATCTCTCTCTGTTTGTGGCGGACCCTGACTCTCTCAGGCCATCTGCTTGTTGATCCAGAACCCATTACGTGCTCGGTGCCGATATTTGGCTGCAGGAGCGATCGCGGCTCCGGCGAGAGGCAGACAGCTGGATTTATGGGCTCTGGGAGGCCAACGATCAGCCAGTCATTTGTCATGTCTCACCAGCAGGTCCTCTAATTGGACCTGAGGCATGCAGAGATTGGGTGAGGGGGGGGAGGGGAAGAGAAAAGTTGAATCAATGAGCTAAATCACAACTTTTAAACTCAGCCTTTCCCCCAGATGAATATGTGCTCCATTAGCATAACAATGCTAACCAGGTGGCAGAGCGAGCCTCCTGCTTTACATGCAGATTAGCCAGATGCTAAATAGCTAGTGTCGGTGGTCAGATGACGGATAACACACGTGGACAGCCGTGGAAGCTCGCGATGAGACCGATCGAGGAGCCGGAGTCATCGTCGTGCGTCGCTTTTAATATTCGCCAAAAGCTTTGTTTAAAGAGACTGTGACAGTTTAAGGCATCCTTCAGCCGGCTTTGACCTTGCTCGTTGTCACAGCTTGCCTCGCGAGAGATTAGCATACAATCACTCGGTGCCGGCACTGAAGGAAGTCGTGGAGTAAATCAATTAAATGGCGACAAATGAATACATTTGAATGAGATTTCAAGGGGGAAAACGGAAGCGATGCAGCTGTTGGATGCAGAGCGATGAGGAGGCAGCTGGAGAGCAGGCGGTGATAATGAGGAGGAGTGAACGGGACGCTTTTTATTTGAAGTTCCAACTTGTTACTGCTTTGTCGGGTCAGCGGTGTGCTGTGACGCACTCTTTAAATATACCTAAAAAGATGAAGTAACAATGTGTGCAGCACTTTCTCTCTCTCTCTCTCTGTGTGTGTGTGTGTGTGTGTGTGTGTGTGTGTGTGTGTGTGTGTGTGTGTGTGTGTGTGTTGCTCAGATGAGTTGAGCTGCTCAAGTCCTGTTTTTGTCATCTACAAAACATCAACCAGCTTACTTTCCTCCAGCATGTTCTGAGCTGCTGACAACTTTCTTTTTGTTCAGTAACCTATTTTAGGCTTTTAGTAGAACTTAAAGTTGCTGTGAGGAACTTTTATCTGGTCCTGAACCAGTCTCAGTGTAGTCCTGGTCCTCTACCAGACCTCCATCAGTAAAGAGACCATCAGAGAGAAGATGGTCTGTTTCTATAGAGTTATTCTTAATGATGTCATCGGAGCCACCGGGTCGGATTCTGGTGAAACCAGATGAACTCATGCAGGTTCACCAGAAACTCCTTCAGCTCAGACTCCAGCAGAGACCGGTCCACCGTGGACAGACCCAGATCCTCCAGCAGAGACCAGGTCCACCGTGGACAGACCCAGATCCTCCAGCAGAGACCGGTCCACCGTGGACGGACCCAGATCCTCCAGCAGAGACCAGGTCCACCGTGGACAGACCCAGATCCTCCAGCAGAGACCGGCCCACCGTGGACA
Source organism: Leptoclinus maculatus (assembly GCA_032191485.1). Taxonomy (NCBI): domain Eukaryota; kingdom Metazoa; phylum Chordata; class Actinopteri; order Perciformes; family Stichaeidae; genus Leptoclinus; species Leptoclinus maculatus. The sequence continues at coordinate 80,518 of JAVDOI010000156.1, forward strand.
GACCCAGATCCTCCAGCAGAGACCGGTCCACCGTGGACAGACCCAGATCCTCCAGCAGAGACCGGTCCACCGTGGACTGACCCAGATCCTCCAGTAGAGACCGGTCCACCGTGGACAGACTCAGATCCTCCAGCAGAGACCGGTCCACCGTGGACAGACCCAGATCCTCCAGCAGAGACCGGTCCACCGTGGACAGACCCAGATCCTCCAGTAGAGACCGGTCCACCGTGGACAGACCCAGATCCTCCAGTAGAGACCGGTCCACCGTGGACAGATCCAGACCCGGCTTCTCCGCAGCCTTGGACCTGCAATTGGAGCTCCGGAGGGAGGAGGAGAGCTCAGCTCCCGGCAGCAGCAGCGTCTCCTCCTCCTCCTCCTCCTCCTCCTCCTCCTCCTCCTCCTCCTCCTCCTCCAGGAGCAGAGACACCGACACCACGCTGCTGGAGACCCAGGACGTTTTGCTGGACCAGAACCCACTGCAATTTATCAAACATAAAACATTACTTATTTCTAAATTATTTGTTTTGTATGGAGATAAAATGAAGCATTCAATTGTTAAAAAAAAAATCGAATAAATGAACCATGATTTCCATGATCTTTGAGAGTTTTTGTGTCGGAGAAACAACGTCAAACAATGTCTTCCACATTTTTCCGCTGTCTGCACATCATGGTATTGATTTGCCGTCTGCTCTCTCTGCTCTGCTGTTAGCATGTGTTGCATTATTGAAACCTGACCCAGTTACACACGTTGTACACACAGATTACGGGGCCCCCAGTGTGATCGGGTTGATCGGCTGTAGATATAAAGCTGTGTTGACAGAACCAGGAGAAGCTCAAGTGTTTCTGCAGCGTCTCAGTTGTGCAGCAGCAGAGCCGTTCGGCCGCTGGAAGCCATCACGTCCTCAGATTGAATTTGCCTCAGTAATAGCTTTAGTTTCTATCCAATTCGAGCCCAATTACGTTCTGCTGGCCCAGCAGGCTGCCTCTCTTCGCCCTTTCCCTCATTTCTTGAACAGGAGAGTCCCACCAGTGTCGCTGACGGCCCCACAAAAACCCGAGCCCTGCTAATGTTTGACTCTGCGTTTTGTTCTTGATTGGATTTTAATTGAATCTGCTACTTAAAGCGTCGTCTGGGCGACCGAGTCTCTCCCTTATTTATCCAGAGGAGCAATGGATGCAGGTTGTTCTGCAGCTTCGTCCTGCTTGATTCTCATTCAGCGAGACACACTTCTTCTCACTGCTCCCTCTCGAGTTACCGTCCAGCACGATGAGAGAGAAGGCCGTAAACAACATCCAGCAATAAAGTCATTAATCGCCAACTATTCTGTTTCTTTGACACGACTTCCCCGGTTGATTACTGACATTAAGACAATTATTTGTTGTATTACAAGTTTTCAGAAAATGTCTGTTCAAATATGCAAATGAGGCAAAAAAAACATCAGCATGCTCCAGAACTTGAATGCTGAAATGATTAGTTTGATTGATACTTTAAGCGATTTTATTGAACAAAAATACCAAAATATCTGCAAGTTCAAGCGTCTTAAATGGGAGTATTTAAACTTATCGGTTTCATGTCATTGTTAAATGAAATTATTTGGGTTTTGGGCTGTTATTTGGACACAATTTGCCACTTGAAAGTGTCACCTTTGAATTTGGGTCATTTAGATGAATGGATTACGATTAATTTAAGTTGTAGTTGTAGTTGTAGTCCTCTTGTAAACGTGAATCCACTTGAAGGCGCTCAATTTCAAGTGGTGCTTTGCAGAATTTTTAGCTGCACAGCTTCCTCCTGCTCATCACTTTCATGTCAAATTTGGATGAGTAGGAGCCTGGAAAAAGGTTATTTTTTATCTAATATGTCGTGTAATCCCCTCTGAAATATTTACTTATCCTTTCAATACGACTTTAGATTGACAAAAGCCCACAGAGCAACACTCCTCTCTGCTCTGTAGAACAGCTTCTTCTGGGATGTACTGTGTGAAAGTTATAGATCTATTTCTTTTCTTCATGAAATTGGAGCCGTGTAGCCGCGCCGGCTGAGCTGGTTCAGTCCTAAATCACATCTGAGGCAGATATCTTTCTCCAGAGGGGAATAAAATAAGCCCTCAACTCCTTGGACGTTTAATCAACGAGTCCCAGGTATGGGTCCCTGTAGGGGACAATCTCATTGTGTGTGTGTGGGGGGGGGGGAGGGGAGGGGGAGGAATTGTCACTACCACTCACGCTGCTGACTGCTGTACGGCTCCCCTGGCTCGGGCTCGTTGGCGCAGGAGGTTGGAGGGTCGGTTAATAGCGAGTCCAGGTTTGCTCCCCTGCCCCGGCCACTTTAACAGGTCCCTGTTTACAGGGAACCAGGGGTCAATCCCATTCCACTCCGGGTCCATTCAGGACGTGGATGTGGAATTGAGTGCAACCTCCTCGACCCCCCCTCCCCCCCCCCCCCTCCTCCCGAGACCTCTGCTGAAACAGCTACACTGTTAGCTGCTGTGCTAATTTTACACAGGTCTATTAAGACCACAGAGCCATAACGGGAAACTTATTTCTGAGAGCATTCCTGCACATGCACACAGACGTATTATTAACCCCGATGACCTCATTACCCAATTTAAGTCAAAGCATTCCACACGTTACACATGACTATCTGGTTTTAACAACAACAAACACTCACATACAAGTTATTAATAAAGGTCTGTAGACCTGCTGCTCACACTGGTATCACAGTTTAGGAATTTAGAAATGTTGTTTAATTACAACTCATGCTGTACGAGGACATCGTTAGCAATGTGAAGCCAACATTCACGATTCATGTGCTCACACTGTACATATAAGATGGAGAATAGAGTGGCCCGTCAGCCCCTGATCACTGAACAGGATTACAAGGTAAGGCCCAGGGACCCACAGTGTCAAGGGGCCCCCTGGCCTTCACCTCCAAAATGTCACTCAAAGAGACACATACCAACCAGGAAGAGACTCAAAATGAGTACAAAATGACCACAAGAGACATAAAAAGACTTCAAAGAGATGCAAAACAGCTTTCAAGAGACACAAAGAGACTCGTGACTCTTTGCTACAAAGGGACACAAGAGAAACTAGACTCAACTAAAACTGTAATTAGACTCGACTAAAGCTAGAGACTCAAAGTCACAACAAAGAGACACACAACAACTACAAAGAGATGCAAAAAACAACAGACAAGAATAACAAGGAGAGGCAAAAAAAGAGCAAAACATCCCCAGACAACTGTGTTACAATGACTGCAAAAAGACCACATTAATTAAAAAGTGACATGAAACCACTGAGAGATGAGGAACAAAACAAAAAAGAGGCGAAACAACTTTAACGTCTGTGCGTCTTACTTCATGTAGGAGAGGTCACCTTTTCTTTCTTGTTGGTTAGGACTAGTGATCCTTCTGGTAACTAGTCAAATACTGTACGTTTGCAGTCAAAATGATACTTTAAACATTACATAGAAAACCAGAGGCTCAAGTAAACACCTGTTGTTGTTGATTTTGAAGGTCAAATGTTCTGAAAAGTCATTATCTTTGAAGCGATTAGTTTCTAAATCTGTGAAGAATAGGATCGTCTCTGTATCTGATGTGAAAAAGGATTTCAGTGCCGGAGCTTTTTCTTTGTGTAAACACAATACAATTCATTCAAATATGTATTGTATTATATTCATCAGTACTTATACCTTCTGTTGTGCTTTCATTGCTTTTTCCTTTGCTTGTACTTTCTGAACTCAATCTTCCTGCTTTCACTTCAATAGATTTCTGACTAAGTTTTACACTCGTTTCTAAAGGAAATAATTACTGAGTAGCCTGAAGTTCTCATGTTCTGGTCCAGTCAGAAGGATTTTCCATTCGTACGTTTGCTTTGAAATGATTTCCCCTCGTAGGCTTTTTGATCAAGAGACGATTGTCACCACTTTGGAAAGAATTGACTTGGTACAGTGAGATTGGTCGGTTTGCTGGATCCAAGCTGAAATATGTCCGGTCAGGATGTCAGGATGTCACGCTGGCCCTTTTAACGGTGACCGTAGATAGTTTCGGAAGAACTTCCAGAAAAGGCCGGGGGCGAGTATCTCTGGCAATTTTTTCAAATGCAAACAGAGGCAGAGAGGGATACTCTGCGTGACAAACTGATCTCTGTCCTGGGAATATGGCTCCCAGCAGTCAGAACACATTACCTGAGAGGCAGTTTCCCTCCCTGTAATAGTGTGAATGCACGGAGGGGGCGGCATCTCTGAGAGCCTGTCGCAATGAATCCGGTTTTGTATTTTGTATGGATTGCTTTTTCTTGTATTGGAGCATCATGTTTGCACCAGGGCTGCACCTAACGATTATTTTAATAATCGATTAATCTGTCGATAATTTTTTCGATTAATCGATGAATCGGATAAAAAAACAAAAAAGCATTAATTTCCCAAGTCATCAAAACTCATCAAACCCGACAATCAGGAATGAACAGCCTCACGTGACTGAATGAAATTATGATGAATGATGTCAAAAGTATTTTGTCTCTCAGTTCTCTCTCTATATATCTATATATATATATATATATATATATATATCTATATATATATATATATATATATATATATATAGATTTATATATAGATATAGATATAGATATAGATATCTATATATAAAGGGTTTAGTCTCTCCAGCTCGCTCTGATTTTAATTGTTTCATAATAAAGTTATTGAGGGAAATATCAGATCATGAAAACACAAATCTTTCTAATAAATGAAGAAAGTTGTTTGTGGTCCTTTTGTTGTTCAGACTACAATGAACAATATTTAAACCAGATGTTGAATCAGAAAACTAATCAAATATAAACTAGAGTTTATTCTGTGATCTGTCTTCACTGTTTACATGTTGAAAACAATCTCATCAGTCCGATCGGCTGCAGCGTCCAATCACATCACAGATGAACAATGAGGGGGCGTGTCGGCCGTTAAAACACTTCCTGGAAGTCTGTTCTCGTGGGTCCTCGCTCATGGCTCCTCCGAGGTCCCTCCTCCCTCCTCGATCCTCGCTCCTCAGAGCTACATTAGAGCTTAGGGACGGCCGTCAATATGGCGGCGCAGAACACCGGTTCGAGGAGCGAGGAAATGACGAATAAGAGACTTGAGAAGTACTACTTCTCAAGTCTCTTATTCGTCATTTACTCGATTCCGGTTGAACCGGCTAACCGGAAGTTAAAGGTTCAAGCTTCCGGTTGAAACCAGAAATTAGAAATGACAAATACGAGACCCGTTTGAGAGGAGAACTTTGGGCAGGGATAAGGTACAAGGGTGCTTGTTCGAGTGCTTATTTGTTTGTTTGTTGTTGTTTTGTTTTGGGGTAAAATTGTCTGATCCACACTCCGGAGCAGAAGGTGGCGGTAATGCACCAATAAGATGGATGCCAACCGCCGTTAAACTAGAAGAAGAAGAAGAAGAGGAGAACTTTGAGGAGAAACTTCAGGCCAAAGAGCTGATATCAGATCAGCCTGACTTCACAATCAGACAGCAGACTAGCGGGAAAGGGAAGCAGCACATGAAGCTTCTCTACTAGCTGTACACCAGACAGGTTTGACTAGCTGGATGACGTCATGCTAATAACTTATTTAGCTTTTTAAAACAACGGGGACAGATCCAGCATGGACAGTTAGGGAGTGAGGGACATGAAGCACCTGTCTGAGAAATGGATATATAGTTATAAATATATTATTATATGATCTACATTATTATATTATACTGAATATTATTATATGATATATATAGATATATTATTATATGATATATATATAGAGTTTATATATATAGGGTCTAGGGTTCCCTTATTATTGCAAGATGCCGGGTAACTGTTCAAGGCTCCTGAACACCTTATTAATTTGAGCTCTTATGTGACTTATAATGCTCCCATCTTTATGCTGAAATATTAAAAAGCAAATAAACGTTTCTGCTTTTAATAGTGCAGTCACACAAAACACATGGCTTCAGGATTTAAAAAATATTTCATCATGCGAACATGAAATATCATGTATCGTGTTGGAATAAACATTAAGAAATAGGGCTGCAACTAACGATTATTTCCATTGTTGATTAATCGGTTGATTTTTGTGTCAATAAATCAAATAGTTGTTAAGTTCTATAAAATGGTGAAACACGTCGACCAGTGTTTCTCAAAAGCCAAGATGACGTCCTAAAATGTCTTTTAAAGATGTTCAGTTTACTGTCATACAAGAGTAAATAAACCACAACATATTCACATTTTATGTGATAGTTGTTAAAAAAAGTTGATTTATTTTATTTGACAACTTATCGATTAATCATTGCAGCTCTATTAAATAACGTATTTTTCTCTGATGACTGAAGGAGAAATTTGTATTTAATTAAAATGTTTCATCTTCTGCATAACCAGTTTATGCATCAGTTATGTTTTGTGAGATCAGTCTTTGTCAGTATACATCTCAGATTGTGAGCGTCTGCGTTGACGTTATACTTCTGAAGGTCGCTCCTCCTCCTCCTCCTCTTCCTCCCTGAGCTGGAACATTAATGTTACGAGCAGAGATTGCCCGTGACACGTTTGCCCTTATACATAAAACTCATTACACATCTGGCCACAGCTGTGCAGAGATGCACAAACACTAGACTCGCATTTAAACACGCATATACATAAATAGCCCGAAGGGAACATATCAGCTCACATCTTCTCTCCAGGAGGGCCTCTCCCCCTCAGCTGGCTGCTTTCCCAAATTCAATTTTCTCCTTTCTGTCTTTCGACATGACCTATAGCTACTCCCACATTTCACTGCGCGCTTACCTTAACTCAATTACCGAGAGGAGTTGTTATAAGAAGGAAGTTGGGCCCTCATTTTTCACAGACATTTAAAGGAAAAGTTCAGTACTAGTTCAGAGATTGTAGAAACATTTAAGGATAATTGCAGTTCATAACATATGTAATGAAGCATGTTTTGAAGCCTTGAGTTTCGCGATTTAGCCGTCGCCATCTTGGATTACGGCCAACGCCATGTTGTTTTTTTTGCAGCCAGTGAACAGAAATGACCATATTTGGAATGCGAAGGAGTGACGTAGAGACGCTGTATACGTCTCTGGTAGAGACCTGTCAATCACTGTAAGCCCCGCCCTAAAGCATCCCCTGCTTTATGGTCTGTTTGACTCTAAATGGACCATAATGTACTAAATGAACATCATGCTGTATTGAAGAAGACTTGAAACTAGAGATTGAGACCATAAACTCATGTTTACAATGTTTACTGAGGTAATAAATCAAGAGAGAAGTAGAGTCATTTTCTCATAGACTTCTATACAACCAGAGGAGTCGGTACGTTCATATGCTATGCTATGATTATAGCATATTTTACACTGTTTTGATGGCTTACATTTATATTTGTAGACAAATAAGACAGTCCTGGTGAAAACTGGGTTGGATTCTTGGTGGAGGACGTATCGTCAGTGACATTTCCACGAGTCGCCAAATGTCAGACATGTGTAAATCATGCACACGGGGACTTGGTGGATGTTTTTTGCAGTGCACCAATATAACGTACATTCTAGGGGTGGGCACGCTCTGCTGCCAAATTGCCATTTGTACCCATTAGTACTGGGGCTCTCCTGACTGAATTATATTAAACGTTTCCGTTCTACATGCAGGAATAGTAAGTTGAGACCCCGGGTGCACAGCCGGTACACCTGACCACGTCCAGCCACATCCTCTTGGGTCAGCACAGTATATGGGACTATTTGAAGTCTGGTGGTTTGCTGAAGTTTCCTGTCCATTAAGAAGTCTTCTATAGTTACCGTCTCACATGAAGCAAAAGTCTCCATTTAACAGTCACCCCCCCCCCCCCCACCAAACCACAAAGTGTCCACTCCATAAGAATAGCTGCCCGTGGATATTCCCGTCATGAGTGGGTAATTAATCATCCGGCTAAATCGGATTTATGGACCGTAAAATGATATATCTGAGCATATGCAGGCTGGAGTATTGATTTAGCTTTGGCTTTAAGCTAGCCATAAGACATTGTCAGCTCCGTGTTATGAGCTGTTGACAAATAGCCGGCATGCTCAAAGATCCAGCCAAGATGGCAGAAGTGGTCTCCAGTCTTTTTGCATTATTTACTTTTTATCTCTTTGTGTAGTTGGCCGTGGTGTTCAAGGCTTATAATCAACACTGAAGCAGTTTCACTCCACCTGCAGCAGAAATCCATCAGTGTTATACAGCTTCAAGTGTAGAGGATGATAAGAGTTCAAAGTGTGAAATGATTTTCTTATGGTCGTGCTCACATTTCATTTTGGAAGCTAGAGCAGCAAAACCGCACTCGGCTATCATGGACCTCACGTACTGTACAGCTTCTAATACAAACTGCTGCAATGCATTGGAAGCAGTTCTGATTCCCTTGATATGACACTGAATGATATAAATCAGACTGTTAAATATCATGAACGGGAGAGATAATTAACTTTGGAAAGTTAAAACAGAGGCAAATAAAAAACTAGTTGCTGCACATTACCTGCAAGTGAGACATTTTATCAGCCGCATTAATATGCACAACTGGGTCTAGTTATATGTTTACTGTCATTTTCTCCAGCTGTCAACATCAACATGACATGTGGGTGTGCTAGGACATGATAATGAAGCATGAGGGAGTTATTTGTTATTTCTTTTGCTGTGATGAATCAAGTCAGCCCTCGGTAGTGGTTCATGTTTATTTTTGTCTTGTCTTGACAGAACAACACATCATGGAGACCGCAGTCGTGTCAGGAGTGTACCTGCCACAGCGACGTGGCCGTCTGCAGGCCCAGCCACTGCCCCAACCCACAGTGTGACTTCCAGAGGGTAAGACATTTCTACAGGAGATGTTTGGCTGCTTTTTTTATTTTGTTATTGAAAACTACAGAAGGCCATTCATACAAAAGGAACAAGCTGTTCCTTTCAGTATGTTATTCTTAATAAAAAAAAGAACATACAGATACTACAAATAGTTGTGCCTTTTTTTAACTAAAGTTAAGAAAGCTGTGTCATTTCCTTTAAAATCTGTCCAAATCAAACTCAAACATGGGTAAACACTAAATTTGTTGGGGACTATTTTCAGTGGCAGATTAATACACATTCAGTGAGCTAATGAGGAGGCTATTTGGTGCATGTGTTAATGCTCATAAATGAACACAGAGGAACAGTAAGTCTCATTGATGTAATTATACAACATTAGCTAGTCTTTGGACAACAATGGAGCTCAGAGGAACAATATATAGCAGTCAAAGGACCACAGCTCCTCTGTAGAACAAGTTACTGACCCCTAACCCTAAAGGTATGCAGGCCACATTGACAGTTATAGCTAACGTTAGTTGAAGTTTTAGCCAGTAGCTTAATGCTAAACGTCAGCTGGCTTATAACTTAGCTAACATATATTAATGTTAGATATGGTAGTATCAGATCATTAAGCTTCATAAGATCAGCTTCTAACATTTTAGGTTGAAGTGCAATATTTGATTTTGACTATGAATAGATCAGTAAATTAGTCTGTTATGGCTAATTTAAGCTTAAACTAACGTTAACTAACATAGTTAGCTCAGGTAGCTAACGTTAGCTCGAAAAGACTATTTATTTAGCCAGTAGAATAACTACGGTTTAACTGATAGACATTCACTTTGGGGGTAGTTTTAGATTAAGTAATTGAATTGTTTAGTATTAGTTATTTAAACTTAAGCTACAAATTTGGTTACCGCTAGCGCAGCAGATTAAGCTTAAAATGTCAGTTTGGCAACTAAGCTAACTAGCTAGCTAACATCGTTAGCTAACATAGTTTCAGTCGACTCTGTTTATTCAGTTAGTAAAAGAGCATTAGGTTTAGGTGTAATGTTCACTGTGTAACTCAAACTCAATGGCTAACGTTAGCTAGTAAACGTTACCTCACTGACATTAGCTATTTAGTAACATTTGTAGTTGGCCTGGATAAAGAGCTAGATCTTTAAATTGCTTAACCTCCACCTGCCTGAAAAATTTATTTCTAATTACTGTATTTAAATAGTTAGTATAAGAACATTAGATGTAGCTAGTAAATGTAAATGTTAGCCAATGCAGTTTGAGTAGCCTTATCTTATGCAACTTTCTATTAGAGCTGCCACACAAACAAAAAGAAACATCTCATAATTGACGGCATTGTCTCTTAATTCAATAAGATTGGACAAAAGATTTCACTTGACATCGCCTAACATAACTTAAAATGCTGTATCCAGTGAAGCACACGGTAAAACACTCAAGTTTAAGTCGAACAATAAGAATGTTCTTCTCAAAGCAGCTCTAGTTTTGAGAAATACTTTTTGAAAAAATTGGGAGCAAATGGGAAAAAGTTCACATACATCCATAGACCCACTATCTTCGACATTTAGAAATTGAGAAGCATATTTTTTTAGCTGTGAAATATCTTCCATTAGCCACGGGACAGCAACCAGAATCAGTACCAGACTCCAACACTAAGTGAATAAAATTAATAGCTTTAAATATTCAAGATCCTTTTTTTGTGTGATTTAAACTGCCTCATTAAATCTTTACCTTGAGGTGCAGATCTACTCAAGGCCCCTTTTAATCACTTGTCTTTGTGAGTTGCCCTTACAAAAAAGAATCAATGTAATGGCAGACTGTTGTGCAGTGATGTCTGCAGATTGCACCTTTAGATTTGCCACAATGACAACAGTTTGGAGAGTTTCAGCCCAGATTTTATTTTTTTGTCGTTGCCTCATTTGAATTCACAGGGACACATTTTCAAAGCTCTTTTTCACTCCATCTATGCGGCTGTTCCTCCCTGTGCTTCTTCTTAAATGTGATTTAAACCTCAAAGCCTGCGGTGACGACATCAAATCCAATCCCGGCCCTGAGCTAAGGCAACAATCAATGTGTAATGAATTCCACTCTGCGGGCTTGCAATTCAGCGTTGATTAAAAATTAGTCATCATGCCCACCAAGCCGTGTGCTCCCTACAGTTAAAAAGCTTTTAAAATGTGACTCTCTCTCACCTACACTGTGATAAAAACTATTACGGTTTTTATCATCGGTCTGTCTCTGATTATAGGGCTTTCTTTTGAACTCCACTGCCATTATCTAAAGCTTCAATTTCCTTTTATTCCTCACCATATTCACTTTTGTGTAAGTATTGTTAATATTTCTGTAGTGTTTTCCACTCGGGGTTAATCATCGACCACGTCTGTATAGGACGGCTCATTTATGTGTTTGTCGTCTAAAACGGGTCCAAGAATTCAGAGATCTAGTTCTCTGTTTCAATTTCACGTTTTTCTTTTGCAATGTTATTTGAAACGTATCCCATGTACCACTAACTAATGAAGGCACGTAAACAGCTTACCTAACAAGCTAAATAATATCATAGATTATAATTGCATTGCTTGTTTAAAACCAGAAATGGAACCAGCAGGAATGAGGTTTTGTGTCACATGGTGAGATGTCAGAAAATGGAATTAGATGGAAAAAAACTGCATGAACAATTAACTTAAAAACTCCATTTAAAGAACAAATAATCTGAAACTGTATCTGCCTAACTCACATCGGTTTGATATAACGGGTACCAAAAATATATGAAGAAGCCTTCACTGTCCACCGTACGTTTGGGTTTACATTCTTTTATAATGAGACAGGAAAGTGGCTCGATAAATCTCATATTCACTGACCACACTGCACCCTACGACGTGATTGTTTTATTCTGCAAGAGTATGAAAACCTCGAGTCTCATGAATGCAGCAGTCCAGTAATAAATACAACTGAACCAGCTCTCTTCATTTGCAGCAATACAATCTGAAATTAGATCAAATTCTTCTTCTAGGGTCATATTTTGGTAATTAAATTTGAGGCAGCAGACGAAAAAAACAAGAAGGCCAGAGGGACTGCAAGATGACAAGTTCAGGAAAAAAACAGACACAATAGCTTAAATATATGAAAGCATTTAGAGGTTTCAGTGTTTTAATTCATTAGCACAAAGGGGCTGTTGTGATGGATACAGTTGTGTGTGCTTGTAGGTGATCGATGCAGCTCAAAGTACAATGTAAACGCTGCTACACAGCTCACTCCCCATCTATTCTGCTTCCCACAGTTGCTATTTATACATTTAGTTGCCGTTCTCCTGCCTGTTCACATGCACTGTGTCTTCTCCTGCAGATTGGTTGTACCTCTATGCAGTTTTATTCTCTGTTTCAATTGACACAAGACATTCTGTGAAGCTCTTTTGGGGGTTGTTATCACTCACCCTATACAAATGGTACCCCCCCTTCTTTTTCCATTCTATATAATTTGTATTCACATATAAATGACACCTAAACTATTCACCTGCTCTGCGTCTGGCTGCTCGCTGCCTTTTCCACACGTTGGGCCTCATTCAGGGTGTGTATGCAGCGAGGATAAAGGACTGCGTGTTGAATCTATATTGTAATATGTTTTGTAACACCTCTGTATTCTACGCGCTGCGCACACCCGATGGAGTCGTCATGTTTTCATTATTATCGGCCCCGTTGTACTAATTGTGTCACATGACGGTTACTTTCCATAAAAATAGACCGACTGCAGTCAGCAAGTTTTGTATTCACGCTGCTTAAAGGGACACGCATCTATTTTCTCTGGGGATTTGTGTGTATTCTGGTTGTGTTTGATGTCTATGTGTGTATTTAATGCATGTGTGTCTTTTCTAAAGGGCGAGCGTTTGAGGATCCCTGCCAACAAGTGCTGTCCGGAGTGCATCTCCTCGTCCCAGGGTTCCTGCCAGTACGAAGGAGTTGTTTATGGAGTAAGTGAAGTTGACTCTTCCTCTGTTTCTACACTGATATACACGCATAGAGATGCAGCCTCTATAGGTTGATTTTGGTTCAAATCAGGCGGCAACCTCCGGTTCTGAAGAGTGAAGCCGACGCTTCATGTCTTAAAGCTGCATTCTCTCTAATGTCCACCAGGGGGCGACTCCTCTGGTTGTATAGAAGTCTATGAGAAAATGACTCTACTTCTCTCTTGATTTATTACCTATATTAAGCAGGGTATGCTTTAGGGCGGGGCTACACGGTGATTGACAGGCCTCTGCCACAATGTTGTCCACTTTAGGAGTTGTTTGTGTTTACTTTAACCCTTTCACAGTGTTTTTTCAGTTCATGAAAGTTAATTGTAACATTTTGGTCTCCTGAAAATGTCTTATCCAGTGTTTGGTTGTACCTATCTATCTATCTATCTATCTATCTATCTATCTATCTATCTATCTATCTGTCTATCCATCCATCTATCTATCTATCCATCCATCCATCCATCTATCTATCCATCTATCTATCTATCTAGCCCTATCTATCTATCTATCTATCTATCTATCTATCTATCTATCTATCTATCTATCTATCTATCTATCTATCTATCTATCTATCTATCTATCTATCTATCTATCTATCTATCCATCCATCCATCCATCCATCCATCCATCCATCCATCCATCCATCCATCCATCCATCCATCCATCCATCCATCCATCCATCCATCCATCCATCCATCCATCCATCCATCCATCCATCCATCCATCCATCTATCTATCTAGCCCTATCTATCTATCTAGCCCTATCTATCTATCTAGCCCTATCTTGTCACTTCTGGTTCCCAAAAATATTGGTGATGGCCAAAATTCCCGAACTCGAGACTTAAAATCTGTAGTCCACAAACCAATATATGGTTCCAATGCAGAGAAATCTATTTGCTCACAGTTTGTGTTTGTCCCTTTCAACCCGACAATGTCCCCGTGCTCAAAGCCACACCCATAAAGAAATAGTTCTCCTATTTTGGTGAGGAAGAACTTGACTGGTCTGAGTCCTGGCCCCAACCCCATAAAACCACCTTTAAGAGCCAGACCTGATCCCCAAACACCACTGTGTGAGCTCACTAATGCTCTTGTGTCTGAGGAGGGAGGATCAGGGTATAAAAGACTGGAGGCTGTTAAAGAAGATTAATGCCTTTTGCTTTTTGAATGACACTTTCAATTATCACATGTGTCTGTGGTGTTTTTCTCTTGTCTAAGTGTGAATATCCAAGGCTATTACACTTCTAAAGCACAAAGCATTCATCTGTTAACTTTGGTCATTGCTGAATAACTGGTTTCAGATCCCCCCCCCCCTTTCCCCGCCTCCCTTTCACTAAAGAAACAATCGCTGTCTTGTTCGTCTTCTATCAACGGGCTTAACGAGCTGGACTTTTGGCAGCCATTTTGGACAGTACACGTCCTTAAGGGGGAAACAAAAGGGCGGGTTTGGGGAGTCCACTGGCGTCCGTTTTCCCTGGTGAAGTGGCCCTTTACACAGATCTGAACTACCAGAGGAAGACTGGAGAGGAGTCATGGCCTTTTGAGGGCCTTTCTGCATCCCCACTGAAGAACAGTAACGGCCAAACTGTCACTACTGTTGCTGCTTTTTCACAGGAAGAACTTTTCGGAAAAATATACCTTTTTATCATTTTGCAGACAACTCGGAACACAAAGGATGATGATTTCTATGGTGGATGATGCCTTTAAAGCTCGTTCATCTGAGGTTTAAGAAGGCCTACCCTGAGCCTTCCACTTAGCACTTATTGTATTCGTACTAAGAGCAATCTGGTTTATGCTCTTAGATGCTTGTTTAAAAAAAGGAGATGTACTTATGACTTCTGGTGACTAGTAGTTCTCTTGAATACCGATGTTGTACACTTATTGTAAGTCGCTTTGGATAAATGACTGTAATGTAAATGTAAATGTAATGTTTTGACGATACGGTGGTTGAATCTACCAGTAGCCAATATGCAGACACTTTTTATATCGCAGTATTTGAAAGTAACTCCAAACTGTTACTGTTAAAGCTCCAGAATCAGCACCCTGGACAGCGGTCGTGACCCAAAAGTTTTTTTTTTTTAATATTTAAAGGACTAATTTGCATATTGGCTGTGAGCTAAAACCATGAATGTCTTTTACTTGTTGTTCTCCTCAGACATCTATTCTCTCCAAGGTGAAAAAGCATGAAGATCAATTCTCCATTAACACTCATACTAATGATTTATTTCACGCTGGCTAAAGAAGGTTTTTACTGCACAGCCTGACGCCTCCGAAAACGAGTAAAGACAGATTCCTCACCTCCATCATCCTGACTGCAGGCGACGTCGACATGCTGGTATCTCGTTTACGGCTAAAAAAAAAACCCAAACTGAACTCAAATATCCATGAATGGATGTACTCCACTATAAATAGTGCTCTAGTTAAACCCCCAGAGATGGTTGTGTGAGTGTCGATTCCAATCAATCCGCTTCTGTCAATCACAGAACACATGTTGGCCTGAGGCCTTTTATCAACACCAGTATGTACACGCTGTAAAAAGGAGTAATCGAGGAAGGAATCACGTCTATAACTGAGCATCCTGCTCTACTGAGATAAATCACGTACAAGCTGAATATACAGTCACCACGTTTACATGCTCCAAATATCACGGGTTTTGACCCTTATTCTGAAAAACACAATATTCCTGATAAGCTGTTGACATGGCTCATGAACATGAATATTCCACTACATGCAGCCGAGCATATTCCGATTAACGTGAAACCCCCCCCCCCGTTCCTCATCACCAGTGAATCCCACATCCACGTCGTTCTCTTCCACGTGTTGGGGGGTCGATGTCCTAACACGTCCTTCTTCACGTCAAAGTAAGGAAAAGTGGAACAGCAGTGTGAACTCAGCCTCCCTCTTCCATTCCTTCAAACAGCTTCTCTAAAAGGTCGACGTTGAGATATTTGCTCACATCCAAAAACCTGTTGATATCCAAGTCCTGTGTTTCTCCTTCTTTTCTTCTCCAGCTTTGTACATTTTTCGGTGTGTCGCAAAACTGACTTGAATCCCGTATTAAGACTAATATTCTGAATGTGCCGTGTACATGTTCCAGAGAATGCTCCTAAAACCAGAATAATAACCACATTTCCCACATGTTTCAATCGCAAAATGCTCCAAGGCCTAACTTAGAGTATCCAAACGGAATAAGATGTTTACATGAGCCGTTTAAAGTTCAGAATAATAGTGTGCATTTAAACGTAGTCAGTCATTTAAATATGAAGGTAATGTCTCCTCTTTATCCACATTCACATGCACCCTGCTGTCGTCCTTCCCTCTTCCCATTGAGTTTGAGACATCTTCCCTCCCCCTCCCTCCCCCTCTTCTCTGTGACTCTGTCCTCTCGTCTGTCACTCAGACTCAGGCTTACAAAGTCATCCGGTCCACAGAGAGCCGAGCAGCTTCCCTCATCCCACTGTCTCTCTGCTTCTTACTCTCTTCTTCTGTTGTTGTATTTCAGAGTGTAACTGTCTTGTTCTCCCTACAGCACGACAGCCAGTGGAGTCCCTCGCCCTGTTCGGTGTGCGTCTGCTCCAGAGGGAGTGTGTCCTGCAGCGCTCGGCCCTGCCCCCCCCTCAGCTGTCCCGGGGACCGGAGCCCGTTCGTCCCGGCCGGAGAGTGCTGCCCCAAGTGTGGCCGCGAGGGAGGTGAGGGCGTACGTCAGTGCCCATGTGCACACATACAGATTTCAGACGCTGCCTCTGTCTCTCTCTGGTTTCTTGTACATCAACTACAAACCGAGGCCGTTTTGAGTCTCAGCCGTGAAAGAGAGTTTGAGAGTTCCACGCGTACCAATGCAGACATCTTCAGAGCAGCAAAGCAAACACATGTTCCTCCTCACAGCAGGCTGCTTGTTGTCTCTCAAACAGCATTTTTTTGTCAATTGAAAAGCAAAAATGCTTCCATCCACCTGCTTTCATGCCGACTGCTGCTCTGTTAATTGCATCATCTCGTTGCAGCCTCTTATTCTGAAATGATTTAATGGCACCCCGACAGGAGACTGTTTATCTCAATCAACCAACTCCACAGTGTTTGTGTGACGGTTGTGGACGGGAAAACTCACCTTCATTTGCATTTAGGATTTGGTTTTTAAAATGTGTGCTGTGTTTGGATGGAAACCAGGCAACAGCATGTGAGCGCAGATAACGTCATCCTCATTCATTTGTGACTTTTAATCTCAGAGAATATCCGAGTTTCTTTCTTGTAATATTACCTCCTTCTCCCGCTGCATCGTTTCATAAATGTCTTTCTTTTTACTCTCTTACACTTTCTCTTATACGACATTGTAGACGTTGAAGCATCCTATAATACCAACAGCTGAAATGGTTGAATGCATTTATTTTAAGCCTCAGCTAAATACATGCAGCTTAATGTAAACGTTCACTTTCTCTAAAAACCAGATGGACTGTGATTGACTTAACTTGACTTAATGATTTTAATGAGAATGGTCGTTGCTGGTAAATTGTCTGCACTCACAGGAAGCTTCACATAACAACCCGTACGGTTTGTCAGTGACTTCCTGCTTCACCATCGTATGAATAACGCCACACATTCAGACACAGCAGCTTCACTTCAGGCTCTGCTGCAGCCGGAGTTCTCACACGCTACGTGCTTACTGATGGCTAAAGAAAGTAAAATAAAAAATGGTACAAATACACGATGTAGTGTAAAATGCAATAAAGCCCAAACACCAGAGGCAAGAGACGACACACAGTATAGAAGGGCTTTCCCTGTGGACTGCACACACTCACAGGAAACACGAGTCTAAGTGTGTTTGTGTCTCCTGCAGAGCAGCACACTGCCTCAGGTCAGCTCACCTCCTCCTCTTTAAAGAAACATGAGCTCACTTCAGCTCCTTCTGTCGGCGAGGCCTGGACCGCTTTCATCCAACCACTCGGGTGTTTAGTGTTTTCCTCTTCTTTCTCTGGTCTGATCACAGCATTGGTGCATTGTGGGACTAAAGCGCTTTTTTGTTTGTGTTTGGATATGTTATTTTCCAAAAACATTACCAGGAGAATTCATGCGATTTATCACTTTTCTTTTCCGACAATAGCTGCTTTTAGTCGCAGAGATTTCATCCTAAAGTCTAATATTGTGTTAGGTGCATCCATCCACACAGAACTGCAATAGAAATGTAAATGTTCCCGACACAAAGCTTAACG
>JAVDOI010000156.1:103558-143558 GCA_032191485.1 Leptoclinus maculatus
TTAAAGGGCCACGCACAGACAAGTACAAGGCGACGTAAATACAAGAGACAAGTCAAATAAAAGATAACATCAAACAGAAGTAGAGCTCGAAGTTTCACTTTTGATTTCAAAAGGACAAAAGTTGGTGCATATTCCAGATGATCACAGAAGCTTAAACACATCTTCTCTTTGTGGTTCTGACTGGAGGCGACCAGCTGACTGAAGATCTAAAGGCCCGACTGAGTTCATATTCTTTAAGCATATCAAAAATGTATTTTACCCGGAAGCCACTAAGTAATTTATAAAGTAGCAGCAGCAATGAAATCTATCCTCCAGCTGGAGGACACGCTTTAAGATTAGGAGACACGAGGAACCCTGATGGAGGACACCAGCCGAGAGGTTGTTCACTTCAGCTGTTCTGTGTTGTGTTGATGGAGTTCTGACACATTCAGACTTCTCCCGAGTGCAAGAAGACGTTTCTGGTATATTTGAAAAGTGCCCAGTAGTGACGCAGAGGATACCGAGCTGGGATCAGTGTTGTTTGGTAGGAAGCACATCAAGCGTAGCGGCCACACCTTTGATGCTCTTATACGACCTACAACCAGCGAACACTGCGTGGTGTTCATCAGGCTTCCAGTGGAAACACCCCCCCCCCTTCTGAAGCACTTTGCTCTTTCACTCAAAGTTTCCGTCTATTGAAAACTTAAAAATGAAAGTGAAAACATTCTCGGCTCGCAGCCCTTTTCCCTCCACTGATGATCACGCAGTGCGAAGAGAAGATCCCAGTGGACTCACAGCCTCCAAACAGCACTCTGAGCAGAGGAGAAGGCTGAGCTCATTACTAACCACTCTGTTCTGTTAATACACGGGCAGACTTTGAGCACACGGCCTCCACTTCTAGAGGAACGTGTCTTCATGAGATCCAGAGGATCTCTGTCTGCTGAAAACACAACCTTGTTATAAGCTGCTTTGTTTTTCTTTGTCTCGTCTGAAAGCTCTGTTTTCTTCCCGTTGCTTCATTGACATCATCTGTGGCCCCCCCCCCCCCCCCCCCCCCGCAGGGTCAGACCAAAGTGAAGCGAGCGGGTCAGTGCTGTGACGGATGCGCCGCCGCCAAAGGAAGCTGCCCGTACGAGGACGCGGTGCGCTACCATGGAGACATGTGGAACGGCACGGGCTGCGAGTTCTGCACCTGCAACCGAGGTCAGGTGGTCTGCCAGGGGGCCGAGTGTGGGCGCGTCGAGTGCCCGCAGGTGAGCCTGAAATACAAAGTCCGAGGAGCAAATCTGGCCTCTTCTTTGGAAGCTGTAGTTTTGTTTGTTAAGTGTAGTTTTGGTGTCACAAACATTTCCTTGGAGGCCCTAAAAGGCTGGATAGGACCGGCCTACCAGAATACGCTTTAAAGACTTTAAAGACCGTTATAGTGACCAGTGACAATAGATTACATCATGTCCTGAATGTAGAGCAGCTACTCTCCTGTAATCCACATGGGAGTACATAGATAATGTGTGTAACGTACTAAAGTTCATACTTGTACTGTTAGGAGTCAGTATGGAACATCATCTATGGACCCAGGGTTCTCTGCCTGCAGCCTCCCCCTGTTCTACGTTCTCCTATCCCCCAAAATGCAACATGTCAGCAGCCAGAAATCCCATTTCCTTCCCTTCAAGTGGCCCACTAAAACGGTAATGGGAGATGTCACAGTTACTTTGCTCACAGCTCCCTACAGTCGGTTTGAGTTGCCGCAGTGAGATGTATCAGCTCACCAGCTATCTTCATTGGTATTTAGGAGAATGGGTTTGAATGGAGGAAAAGGTGATGGTCTGAGGTTACGAGCTGCGGCTTCCATCACAGATAATTGCTGACAGATGATGCGTTAATGAGATGCACAGAAATGATTTGGCGCTTGAACTCGACGAGGAGATTTGTGATGGAGTTGTGATGAGGTTGATAGAATGATGATTGATGAAGCTGATGAATCTGTGAAGATGGGGAGGTGGAGGGTTGCATAACAGCGGCATGAACTACTGAAGGTAGAGAGACGATCGTGTTTAAAGAAAGACAGCAGCGAGATGTCACAGACTTTACTCGTTTTGTTAAGGTCATCATCCGGCGTTCCCATAGTTCCCTTTATCCCCTAAATTGACCCACTTTGGGTTTCGGCGACACTTCGACTCATCACCTCTTCCAGTGTTTATCTTACGTCATGCAGATTTAATGATATCACATTAATATCTCCTGCCAGCACCGAACCCTCATTAATCACACGGTACAGTGAGGATCACGGCTGCTGAGTGAGATGAGCCATAAGTAGAGTAAGCTCTGAACTGAGCGAGGTCACTAAGAAGATCACAGGCATGCAGTTCTCACCCCGGGTGTGTTCGTCAGTGTGCAGGACGGATAAGAGGAGGTTTAGGGTACCAGGCAGAGAAAGGCACCGGGGTACGGGGGGGGGGGTTATGTGCCATTCTTTATTTTATTAAAGATGTAATCTAAAAAGGTTTATTGTTACCAATGTTTTAACTAAAATGAAGTTGAATTGAACAGAGTTGGAGTGAGTGAAATAACTGCAGCAGGAGATAGATACATGTGTATAAATGCTTAATGTGACTCATCTCCTGACTCATCTTTTAGAGGGAAGACTTGTGACTGTGGCTCTAAGGTGATTTCCTGCAGTTTAACATTTAAATACATGTTTTTCTATCTTTTTCAGGGATCAGAGCTCGTTCACCTACCGGGAAGGTGCTGCCCGGAGTGTTCCTCCGAGGAACCTTCCTGTCTGTACGAGGGGGAATCCTACAAGGTGCTTTCTTTACATTTTACTTTGAGTGTGTTTGCAAGAAGAAAAGAAAAAAAACCTTAAAATTGCAAAATCAGGCGATGAATCCAAACTGTGTGGGCGAGACAAAGACACCGCAGGGCTTCTGTAAACTCTCTAATCTCAGAAGTAAAAAGAAAGTTAAAGTGGCATAAAGTGCCACTGCAGAGAAGGCTGCCGCACAAACAGCCTAATGCATCAGTATTAAGCTGCTTATGAATACATAAATACACACAGTGTCAGTGACACAGAGTAAATGTGTGTTTTAGGACAGAGCCGGAACAAGAAACTCTTATTATTCTGATGTCGTCTTCATTATTCATACGGAGGGCCTGGAAACAAAGGCTTTCATTTAAGGCATTTTCCAGCAGAAGGAGGAAGGCTCGTCGAATGCCGCGGGACGCTCGGCCACGGCCTCGGCTCCCCGAGTGATTCCTGTAGCAGTAACACATCCACACATGCAGCGCTGCACTCCAGTGTGTCCCAAATGGTAACGCTGTCTGACATGTGACCCGCCCAGTGCTTTGTGGCGTTACTGATGAAGTGAATGTGAGATGTCGGATGCTGCAGCCCGGTTGTTGACCTGCAGCGTGTTGGCGAGCCATTGGTTTTCATTATGCTGCTAAGATGTGCTGGTTCAGTGATAGTGTTGTTTCCTCCTCAGAGAACATCCTTGGACAGAAGTGGTTTGTGAGCTCACGACGCTTGTTAGTTCTCTGTCAGTCTGTGATGTGGAGCGTTCGTCCTTGTCTGTGAGCTTTGACTCACCATCGGATTGTTCGGAGAGAAAATAAAATTCACGATTCATAAAACCGTCTCACTTTCCGCCGTTAAACCTGTTTTTTTTATTGTGAGTGACGTTCCTGCTGTTTGACTGACTGTCCGTCCTCGGTCAGTAAAAAACCCTGCTTTGAAATCATATATAAAAGTCTCGACTGTCGGGCTTCTTCTCTTCTATAACTGACACATGCAGCTCATTAGCATTCAGCTGAGCGCCCGGTCTAAAGTCTCTAAAGTTCTGTTCCTCTCTTGTGTTTTTATACATCCTGTAAATAAATGTACCTCTGCATTCACCAGGTGTAATAAACCATCTTATCTCCCCCCCCGTCTGTCGACCTCTACCTCCCTCTCCTCTCAGGACCTGGCTCGATGGTCAGATAGCGGTTGTCGGGAGTGTGAATGCCGCCGCGCTCAGGTGACCTGTTACCTGCGCTCCTGCCCCACCTGCCCGCCGGGCACCCTGGTCGTCACCCGGGAGGGCCGGTGCTGCCCCGAGTGTCACCAAGGTACGTCGCTGCAAAGGATGCTGGGTGTGTGTGTGTGTGTGACGTCTCCTAACGTTCCTCCGCTCCATCAAACCCCATTTAACATGGACCTCAAAATTTTCAAAATGGCCGAGCTGAAAGAATTCTGAGTATTTAAGAATGAGCTTTAAGATTCAACTGTTACATCTGTGGTACCCCCAAGAGTTATTTTGGGATGAAGTTGTCACTTAACTTTAAATTTCATGCACACGCACGTTCTCATTTACCACAATGCCCTGGAAATGTCGTACACAGTCAAAGTTTACAGGCACAGAAATACACCATGTGACTGTCGACTCTGCTTTGTTGCATTTCACTGTATTTTCCCACCACTGTGTTGAAGTCGGCTTCTCCGCTTGCTCTTTGATTGATTTCTTCCCGTATGATTATTTGTTGTTGCTACAAATCTGGGACGCAAGAATGAAGTCATTTTGATTCTGAGGGGTTTGATGGAAACCAACATATCAAACTAGTAAACTTCTGTAAGAAGCAGCCGTCACAGCAGAACGGTAACTTAAAGCATTGTTAGCTATGTCATTAATGTCATCCGAAGAAAACAAGTAAAACCCAGATCATCATTATTTTAGGAAAGTCACAGTTCATTTGCATATTGTGTAAGACAAGGCACGTTTATTTGTATCGCACATTTCAACAACAAGGTAATTCAAAGTGCTTCACATAAAAGCATTAAAAGCATCAAAACAGAAGGCGAAAGAAAAGGAGATTTAAAAACAATTAAGAACATTCATTGAACATTAAAAACAGTCATTGAAACACTAAAAAGCAGTGTAAGAAATAAAACACAGTAGTGAAATGCAGAAATGCAGGAGATTGATTAATATCCTTGAATGTGGTTCAATTAAAGGCAGCAAACAGAAAAGTCTTCAGTCTTGATTTAAAGGAGCTGAGGGTCTCAGCAGACCTGCAGCTTTCTGGACTTTGTTCCAGATATGTGGAGCAGAACAACTGAACGCTGCTTCTCCATGTTTAGTTCTGACTCTGGGAACAGAAAGTAGACCGGTCCCAGACCACCTAAGAGTAGGGATGGTTCATAAGGTAGCAGCAGATCAGAGATGTATTTTGGCCCTAAACCATTCAGTGCTTTATAAACCAGCAGCAGGATTTTAAAGTCAATTCTTTGTTGGACAGGAAGCCAGTTTAAAGACCTCAGAACTGGAGTGATGTGATCCACTTTCTTGGTCTTAGTGAGGACTCGAGCTGCAGCGTTCTGATTGACTTTTTACAGAGACCTGTAAACACACCGTTACAGTAGTCCAGTCTACTGAAGATAAATGTATGGACACGTTTTTACAAATCCTGTTGAGACATGAGTCCTCTTTCAATCGTTCGTCCTTGGTACCAAAAACTATTACTTCTGTTTTATCTTTGTTTAATTGAAAAAGTTCTGGCACATCCAGTTGTTGATTTGTTCAATGCATTTACCAGCCCTTGTATGGGATTATAGTCCCCTGGTGATATAGTTATGTAGATGTGTGTGTCGTCTGCATAATGATGATAACAGACTTTGTTGTTTTCCATAATCTGAGCTAGTGGAAGCATGTAGATGTTGAACAGAAGAGGCCCCAGTATTGAACCCTGGGGAACACCACATGTCATTTTAGTCAGCTCTGATGTGTAATTAGCTACAGACACAAAGTATTCTCTGTCCTTCAAGTAGGACTCAAACCAGTGGAGTGCTGTGCCAGAGAGTCCCAGACAGTGTGAGAGTGAGACTTTAAATACATTCCATTCATCTATTCTATGCAATCTATTAAAGATGCCAATGAATTGGGTGCTTTTGACTGGAGTCCCCCAGGACCCCAACATTGGTCTATTTAAAAAAGACACTATTTAAAACAGAAAACAGTGATATGATGTCGTTGGGAACAAATTGATTGACAAAGTCATGAACTATCAGAATGTTAGAATAAAACACACTGTCACATACACCAAAAAGAACACCTCTGGGGTTTGCAGTGTCTCCAGTTAGTAGGATGAGAGTTAAACATAAAGAAATACACCTCCATACATGTCAAACAGTGGAAGTCGGCGTGTTTTGCAGACTTTTTTTCTTTAAGACTCGACTTAACATAAATAAAGTTGGTCAGCTGGTCATTTGAATCCCCTAAACAACATTTTCGAGCAAGGCATCTCCAAAGAAAAAGTTCCACACTGTTGCTGCGTCTCAACTCGGTTGCTTTTGTTGGTACACTTCCATGTAGTACACTAAGTACACTCTGCAGCGCTAGTGATGATCACAACATTTGACCACTTCTTCTTCTTCTTCTTCTTTTTTAATGGAAAACCGGACGAAGCATTATCTCCACAACAATCTGCCAGTTGTGTGTGAGAAGTGTATTAAAACAGGAAAAAAGAGATCTGTGTGATTTTACTTTCATGTATCTGCCGCTGTTAGCTAGCTAGCTAGCTAGTCACCATTTTCACAAGTTCTGTGGACCGCTGCGTAGCCAAGATGGCGGCCATCGAGGTCACGTTTTGAACCGTTATGATGGTGATGATCAGGACACTCACGGTGCACTGTTTTGCCACACTTGTCTCACTCAAGCTTTAAAAACACTTGCTCGAGAGAGAGAGAGAGGTGCTACCGGTATATAAATACACTCTGCTTCATTTTTAATACTGCGTATGCAAATGAGAAGCTGGTGGGATAATTAAAGAATAGAGCGAGCAGGAAGAGATGCTCTTAAACAGAGTTATAGTTTATAGAGGCGGCCAGGAGGACGAAATACAACGTGTCCTTTGGGGACGTGAGGCAGTCTAGACGGTCCTCAGTCCATCACTGCTTCTAACTGCAGATCAAACCTTTATGTATGTCCTTCATATTCACATGTGAATACCAACATCAAATTCAAACGTGTATTTAATAAACAAGCATGTTGTATGATTAGAATTCCTGGGTTTTGTTTTTGTTTTTTTTCAAACCAAAAGCCATCATTTGAAGTTGTGAGCAGTTTAAATAGTTTAATAAAAACTCTCTGAGCTCCTCCTCTCCTCCCTGGGGGCCTTTAAGGTACATGACTAAAACAGAAAAACTTTGTTGGACAGTTTTCCATGGCAGAATATATATACAGCTATTTAACAACTAATGAGTGCAAAAAAGAAGCTTTCAGTGTGATACGGAGTAACTGTAATGGTGACCTCAGTCCCTGTAGGGGCAAATACCTTCTTATTTAAATGTTCCTTTAACCCGTTTCAGCAGGAAATACACAAAGTAAGAAATGAAAATGCTCTGGAAGGCATTAAATGACGGCTTTAAGCTCATTTCCTTGTGTAAACCACACAGTCACATCCCCACACTTCTGTTTCACGTCCCTCCTTTATATAAAATAATGGCTGATCCATCTTCTCCATCCGTCTTATTGACACAGACTGTCAGCAATTACAACCAAACCAACACATGTTAATATCTCATATAGTTAAATACCCCAACAGGCGAATAAACAGCGGGACGACGTTGTTAAGATTTATGAAGACTTATAATTAGGTTTGGCTGCATTGAGAGAATAATTACAGTCGGGCACCGGAGACATTTGTCACTGCAGGACACACGATTGGACCGTTTAAGACCCAGACGATCGCCTGATGAGGTTCTCGTGTGCTTCGCGTGTGTTCCCCGTCCCTCCACAGACGTCCCGCTCTCTTAGGTTTCTACTGTTTACAGCATTTCTCTCAGCAGCAGCTTATTCAAATGTCTAAAAAGTAAAAACACAGTATATTCTCTGGAAAATACAGTCCGAGTACACAACAGGGGAAACCTATTAAACCTATTGCTTCTGATCTCATTCTGTTGAATTCAACAGTTTCACAAATCACCACATTGGTTATTAATAATAATATCTACCAGCTGGTGCAGTGGTGCAGGATTTAACTCCATATGAAGGGATTTTGTGCATTTTATGGCAGAGTTTGAGCTCCAAACAAGAGTGTGCACAGTTAGCTTCAATACCAAGAGGTTCATCTCCTTCATCATCCCGGCACAACAGTGGCTCCTGAACTCAGTGGTTAATGTGAGGGTAGACAAGGAGCACATTTCAGAAGCTTGTGAGTGTAAATGTTGCCAAAAGTTTCATATACATGTTAATTTATAGAGATGATTAGGAGATTAATTAACCAATAATGAATCATTAATGAATGTGAGAGTAGAGGAGTTCATTCACTCAAGTACAATACTTACTGTATTGTACTTTGCTTTAGTACCTTACATATGGTACATTGTGTTCATGTGTTAAATGTGTGTTTCCGTATTAAAGGTACTGGGGCGATGATGTGCATGTCTGTGTGCATACTATCTGTAATATAAAGTGTGTTTTGCGTGCACACACACACAGCGATCCTGGTGTGTGCCTGAGTGAATCATTTAAGCGTGTTTGTCACATCATCCTACACTTGCACCTGTCATCCCCTCGCAGCTTGTGTGTGTGTGTGTGTGTGTGTGTGTGTAGTACAGTAATGGTTTTATAATGCATATATATGCATGCCTTAACAACGTGATTTACACACTTCACTTTACCTTCATGTGCTGATGAGGGAGACGTGTGTTCACTCGTTTTGCTCCGTCTGCCTGACTGTGGGTTGGATTTTCACACTGTGTGTAGTTTGCAGCTAAAAATAGAGAAAAAAGGAATAAAACACATATTCTCTCTTTCCCTTCAACTGGAACCGTGAATCTTCCTTTAAGCCTATTAATCATGGCTATCCATTGGCCCAGAGGTCAGCAGCCTGTCCTCTCATTGGACAGCTCACACCCGACATAGACAGGAGCCGTGCTGCGTTCAGGTGTCATGCACGTACATGTGGTTAGAGCTGATATATAAACCAGTAGATCAGGGCTTACTGGTTAACTATCCTCAGTGATACATATTCAGGCCTCCTTTAAGCACGAGGGTTAGGTGTTAAATCCACTTCCCTGACCTTGGAAAGGACCCCGGAGACGTCCGGATCCGTCGTTATGTCGGAGGAGAAATGTTTCGGGAACTCTTTTGAGTATTTTCTATGACTGAACTTCTGCAGAAAGCAACCCTTCCCTCCCCAAAGACTCCACAGCCCTAATGTCTTCTGGCGTCGGGATAATGCAGCTTTGTAACAGCGATCATTTCTGTCTGACACGACCAGCAGTTCTGCCCACGATCCATCACATTTGACTCTTCCGGCGCCTCAGACAATGTGCAAAAATATTCTTTTCTCCAACACTCAGAATACAATCATAGCATAATAACTGTTCTTACACGGCTCTATTATTGTTATTATGGTAAATAATGTGACTCGAATAGCTGACGAGATCATTTCACGCAGACACATTTAAATGTCCTAATCTTTGGCTTCGTAGCCGCTGGTTTGCAGGTGTTTGCGATCAGTCTACTAGTCAAACGGCACATCGGTCTAATTGTTTGGCATCATATTATTTAATTGGCCTCACTTAGTAGCGGTGCTACTTCCTGCATTTCAAATGTTTCTACTTGTCTATGAACCACAACTATCAGATGAACCAGTGGTGGAAAGTAACCGAGTACATTATACAATAGTATAGTACAGTACAATAAGTACAGTACAACAAGACTTCTCCAGGAGGAAAGTCACACAGCGTATTATAAGAGTGGTAAGGAAAACTACCTCCACCTTCAGCAGCAACGTTAAAGTGACGCATTAATGCATCAATAATTATAATTCAGTAATATAATACATGTTATTCTAAAATGTGCCACTCTGCATTATTAGTACTTTTACTTTTCATACTTTATGTATATTTTGATGCTCATACTTTTGATTTTGAATGCAGTACTTTTACTTTAAACGGAGTTCTTCTAGATTGTTGTGTTGGTATTGTATGATTGAGGGATTGACTCCACATGGCTCTCAACATGTCGACGGCTCAGCTAGCGGCTAGCAGCTAGCGGCTAACGGCGCTAACAGTGCAAAGAACAGCAACAGTGCTGACAGAGCTAACAGGATCCTGAGAGCGTTGATGAATACGTGTGTAACACACACACACACACACACACACACACACACACCGTTTAAAGTCTCTTAATCCCGTCTCCATTATTTCATTACTTTTAATCAACAAAGTTTGGAGGAATTAAAGGGATTTGATCCTCTTTGAGGCGTTATTGTCTCACATTAAGAGTCTCGTGGTTGAACATTTGGCAGCAGAATGCATGAGTGAATGGCTGAATGGTGCCGTGTCCTTTTTAGTGGGAATCAGGCTGTGACATTACCGTGAATCACCAGCCAACTGCTGGTAAATGTTGGCTTTGGTGGGTAAGTTGTTGGCTTATTCTCTTAGTCACTGTGGCAGGTAGCCAGTCTCAGTTAGAGGTCAGTCCAGTTGGCTGGGGGGGTTTATTTTTTCCTCTCTTATACTTGTTTCTCATGACATTTGGTGACAGAATAGCCTCATCCCTGCCAAATATTTAACACATCTGCAGTGAGAAGTTTTGTCACAATCAAGTGGAGCTGCACAGTTAAATCGCGCCGGGATCTGCACCTCCGGATGACTTGTTTCCCAACAACTTCTGCTGTTAATCACAGCTGTAGTTTTTTAATTTAGCGCTTCAGGGAGTCTGGCTCGCTGTGCTTATGAGGAAATGAAAGTACGGCGTCGAGGCAGCCTTCTGTAAACAATGTGCGATCGCTTAACTCGTGCAGGAAATGTGTTTTTATCCTCTGGAGGGAGGACCAAATATCCCATTCACTTCTCAGCTGTCAGAGCAAACCAGCAATGATCTTGTTACTATTCAGGTGGAGGTTTGTATTCAGATATACTCATTTTGTTTCCACTGTTTAACATTCAGGAGAGATGTTTTTTGTAGTTGTTGCAGAAAGAGCTCAGGATGGATGAGTCCACAGCGGATGCCGGGAGATATGCGAGACTGTTGGTACATTACCGCCAGCTGAAGCGTTGGACACGGCTGAGCGGAGAGACAAACACTCGACTAACATTCCTATTAGCCAATAAGACCAGAACGCACAGCGAGTATCTCAATCTCCCACTTTACTCACTCTACTTCCTCCTTCACACACTTATTATTCTTGCTCTCCTCAGTCAGAGAGAAGACGAGGGGGATGAAGGGCGAGGTCAGGAAGTGAGAGTGGAAGGAAAAGAAATGAGGAGAAAATGGACGGCAGAGATAAAATGAAGCTGTGTGGGAAAGAGAACGACGAGAGGTAGTAGAGAGGGTATACAGAGAGATGGAGACACTTGGAACAGTGTGTTTCTTCAGCTCTTCATCCACTTGTTCCCTCTCATAGTCTCTCCAGTCTACAAGTACATAAAAACAACTTCAACAACCTCAGAAGGAACAATGTGTATAGGTCACAAGTGCTCGGACTTAGTGATGGAAAGTCATCCACAAGATGCTGCTGAGGAGTCGTTGGATCCTGATTGATCTGAAATACGACTGATTCAGCTCAAGTCAGTGGTGGTTCCTCGTGTACTGTACCAGACCTGTACCATACCTGACCCCAGAGGGTTATACTTCTGCTCCACCACATTTTGGGAGCAAATATTGTCATTTTTACTCCACTACATTTATTTTTACTTCCCACATTCGGACTATTAATACAAAATATAATCAACTAATAAAAGATTGTGTTGTCATGGATTACGCTACCCGACTATAAAAAGTATTAATCAGCTCCAGCTTTACAAGCTGCAACATTGAGGTGATAAATACATTTGTGCTTCACTAATTATCATCAATAATACAATATTCATTATTCTGAAACGGGCCATTTCGCTGAATGAGTACTTTTCCTTCGACACTTTAAGTATATTTTAATGGCAATGCTTGTGTACTTGTACTTCAGTACAACTTTGAATTATGAGGATATGTAGCTTTTACTAAATATTTACCGGATGAGATTTTTTCATGAATATATCTAATAATAATATCGACACAATGACTAAAGAAAATAATAGAAAAGTCTGATAAGTTCAAAAAATGACATCACTTTACTGTAATGTAGCCTTTAAAACCAGGAAGAGAACAGCACGTATATATCATATTAAAATATCCAAAAGACGATATCTAGTCTCATTTCATGATATTGATATCATATCAATGTATTGCAAACTCTACTTTTACGTGTAACAGAGTATTTCTATACTTCTCCTGCTTGTATGTTACCTCAGGCTGGTCGTATTCAACACAGCAGTTATTGCTTTTTAAACCTCAGAATGTGATTGATTCGTGTGCACTTTGTTTCTAAACGTACTCACATTTGTGGCGATCAGAGCGTCGTGGTGAGGATTAGAACAGACGGACGGAGATGAAAAAGTGTTGCAGAAATAGCAACAAGGATGGATGAGATGAGTTAGTTGTGAGTGGACTTACAGGAGTAACTGTGACCTGCGAGTGCACTAATGGTTACTGGTCAACAACGACCAGCCGGCGACCAGAAGCAGCATCCATGTGCATTTAGATAATGACAAACACACAGTGTGCACACCGGCTTAATGACTGTGTAATGACTTTAAAGTGCATTTGGTCCACACATTAAAGATGCTTGTCTCTGCGTGTTGTTGGTAGAATGTTGGACCAACTGGGAACCAGTGTGGGCAGTGAAGGCACTTAAACGGCTCGTCACAAAACGCACCAGTGGGTTTGTTGGCAGACAGCAGAAGACTGTGGACGGCTCAAAAACTCCCCACAAGGAGAAACTCTTCCACCACTGACTGTGGAACCAAATGTACTGGATTGATTTGTGAAAGAAATAATTTACTGTGTGTGTGTGTGTGTGTGTGTGTGTGTGTGTGTGTGTGTGTGTGTGTGTGTGTGTGTGTGTGGTTTTTTCAAAGTTAAATCTGTCTTCCTCCACTAACTGAGTTTCAGTGCAGAGCCAAATCTGATAGACGGAATTTGCATAAAATTAAACGTCGGAATGTGTCACTGAATGAGACTTCAAGTCTTCAAGTGCCACCAGCAGTGTCTGTCCAGATGTGTAGAATACAATTAGCATGAAATTGAATGTGTGCGTGTCATGCATATATAATCTGTAATCTTTTTACTGTCGATGCAAACATATTGTATTGAGTTCTTCCATTGAAATGTGTGTTTTTCAGTCCAGTGCCACGCAGACTGCCTGTCGTGCTCGGGGTCTCCCGACCAATGTGAGAGCTGCAGGGACCCGAAGGCCGTCCTCCATCTGGGCCGCTGTCTGTCCGTCTGTCCAGCCGGCTACTACGCCGACGGACGAGTGTGTGCAGGTAAGACCGACTTTCATATATATATATAAATGTCCAAATACCGCCTCCAAACTGTCCCTTATCTTGCAATTATCTCACGTCACACAATGATCTTGTTAAAAGTAGCTCCCGATGAATTCAGATTCATTCGTCACTTAGACAAAACAACTAGGATCCAGTTTGAAACAATCCCAAAGTCACCCTTTAAGATGAACTTTAGCCGCTGAAAACAAACGAAACCTTTGGCTCCACTTTCAAGAGGAGATATTTGTGGAAGTGCAGCAGCATTAAATAAGCAGCATTAAAACGTCAGACGGCTACAGTGTCTGTGTGTGAGTGCCTGTATCATGCTCTCTTCCCTCATCCTTTATTCATGTGTGTGTGTGTGTGTTTCAGCCTGTCGAGGTCACAGGTTGACCGAGTGTCGACCCGCAAACAGCCGCAACCTTCTGAGCATTTTTACTGCGTTGAATTCCTTCCATGTCGTTGACCTGTTGTCCTCGTGAGGCGTTTACTGCCCGCAGCTACTCGTAAAACTGTAAACACCAAAAAACGTCGTAAAGCTACCAGGCACAGATAACAGTATTAACTTTGAAGGCCTAGCTGCTAATGCTAGCGGCGGCGGCGGCGTCTTTTCAGCAGCGTTTCCACACTCGTGCTTCAGAGAGATAAAGGGATATTTGGGTAGTGTGGGGATTGTGTATCTGTGTTATCATACATTAATTCAAACAAGAAAGACAGCAGCAGCACAATACAACACAGAAGCTACCAAACATATAACTCATTTGACTTAAATTAGGTCAAATCTGACGATTATAGTCAAACATCAATGATACAGATGTGATCAGAAGGATACGCCAATAAGAATATGAAACTAGAATAACTGCCAAGTGTTCTGACTTGATAACTTACTTGACAAACAGGATGTTGACATCGGAGGATTTTGTAAAAACCACTTTGCTTTAATGACATTTCATGCCAATAAACTATTGTACCGTTGTTAGTTAGTTTCTTCCAAACCTGACAAAACTTGCAGCTCACTCGTTTCAGAAATACTAAACCTGCCTTTTTGCTTCAACTTTGTTATCAGCAGTTGAGTCATGAGCTATGTGTGAGTTGTGTGATCGAACCAATATGGCCGCCAGTAGACTGGAACATGCTCAGTCAATCCCACTCACAGCCGAATTTATACATTTGAACTGAAGCTGCATCGATGATAGGATCGCGTCTCTCTCGTCGTCTCTTCTCCTCCTTTTCCCCAGACTTCTTTTCCTCTCTTTCTCCTTTCGCCTCGAGTCCGTCTATCTCACTATCTCTTTTTTTTTTCTAATCAATCTCCATCCTCACCATCATCTTCATCCTGATCGCGATCAGCATCACATCTCCTCTTCCTCTCCTTTCCTCACGCTGCCTCTGTGTGAGTGGGCGTCTGGGAGCTTTAGTAGCTTTTTATTCTGTAATCTTGAGATTTCTCATTTAAGAACATTTGATGTCTCTCTCCGGTTCTAGAGGCGGCGGTTTCATTATTATATTTATGAAGATGTCTGTGTGTAGATTACATTTCACCAAACGGTGTCGAGCTGCCAAAGTGAAAGTCCTCTTAGAGTTTATACAGGAGGGTGAGTTTAATGAGAATATTAGGATGAAACAACGCATTCCTTTTTCCTCTATGTGATATAGTTCATCTCAACTGGGACATTACTTTTTTAAACTAAATTTAATCTGCAGCTTTCTTTGCTGTGTCTCAAATTACGACCTTTTCCTAAACCTAACCGAGTAGTTTTGTTGCTTAAACCTAACCGAGTAGTTTAGTTGCCTAAACCTAACCGAGTAGTTTAGTTGCCTAAACCTAACTGAGTAGTTTTGTTGCTTAAACCTAACTAAGTAGTGTTGTTGCTTAAACCTAACTGAGTAGTTCTGTTGCCTAAACCTAACTGAGTAGTTTTGTTGCCTAAACCTAACTGAGTAGTTTTGTTGCTTAAACCTAACTAAGTAGTTTTGTTGCTTAAACCTAACTAAGTAGTTTAGTTGCCTAAACCTAACTAAGTAGTGTTGTTGCTTAAACCTAACTGAGTAGTTCTGTTGCCTAAACCTAACTGAGTAGTTTTGTTGCCTAAACCTAACTGAGTAGTTCTGTTGCCTAAACCTAACTGAGTAGTTTTGTTGCTTAAACCTAACTAAGTAGTGTTGTTGCTTAAACCTAACTAAGTAGTTTAGTTGCCTAAACCTAACTAAGTAGTTTAGTTGCCTAAACCTAACTAAGTAGTGTTGTTGCTTAAACCTAACTAAGTAGTTGTGTTGCTTAAACCTAACTAAGTAGTGTTGTTGCTTAAACCTAACTAAGTAGTTGTGTTGCCTAAACCTAACTAAGTAGTTCTGTTGCTTAAACCTAACTAAGTAGTTCTGTTGCTTAAACCTAACTAAGTAGTTTTGTTGCCTAAACCTAACTAAGTAGTTATGTTGCTTAAACCTAACTAAGTAGTTTTGTTGCCTAAACCTAACTAAGTAGTTTTGTTGCCTAAACCTAACTAAGTAGTTTAGTTGCCTAAACCTAACTGAGTAGTTTTGTTGCCTAAACCTAACTAAGTAGTTTTGTTGCCTAAACCTAACTAAGTAGTTTAGTTGCCTAAACCTAACTAAGTAGTTTTGTTGCCTAAACCTAACTAAGTAGTTTTGTTGCCTAAACCTAACTAAGTAGTTTAGTTGCCTAAACCTAACTAAGTAATGTTGTTGCTTAAACCTAACTGAGTAGTTCTGTTGCCTAAACCTAACTGAGTAGTTCTGTTGCCTAAACCTAACTAAGTAGTTCTGTTGCCTAAACCTAACTAAGTAGTTTTGTTGCCTAAACCTAACTAAGTAGTTCTGTTGCCTAAACCTAACTAAGTAGTTTTGTTGCCTAAACCTAACTAAGTAGTTTTGTTGCCTAAACCTAACTGAGTATTTTCCTGTGAAAAAGGCAGTTTATTTTTAAAAGAATGTATTCATGTAACGAGCGAAAATTGTCACGTGTCGCTAGACTTTCGTAGGAAAACGCACGAAAAACGAGGAGTAACTTTTCCGTAAGACATCATATGAGCCTTTTTATTCACCCACTTTTTGAGGATATTTTCTTTCAATGTGTTGAAATGTACCTCAGGTTTCCTCCAGTTTCCCTCCACAGTCTCAGGACATCCCGTCCGGATCAAGTAGAGACTTCAAATGTTACTTTACCGGATTCACCTTTAAACTGCTCATCCTGGTTCTGTGCTTCCTCTACGAGCGGGACTGAGCTGTGACAGACAGTCCTGTAACCATGAAAGCAGCTCAGATAGGAAGAGGGAAATTAATTACATTCCTTTTGTTTTGAAGTGACTGACAGCGGTCCTCCCTCTCCTCCTCCCTACAGCCTGCCAGTCATCCTGTGCCTCCTGCTCCAGCGGGTGGGACTGCCGGTCCTGCGGCTCCCGGCTGCCCCTGCTGAGCGCCCATAGCGGCGAGTGCCTGGCCTCCTGTCCTCCCGGCTCCTACCGGCACGACGACGCGCACTGTCGCAGTGAGTACCGGCCGTGCACTCTGGGTGCTGTGTTTGTTTAGTAGTCGAGTGTTTGAACGTTTTTATTGCTCTGGAAGATTTGATAGAAGTATGAGTTTGTATGAGTAGTTTATAAATAATCTCATACTTTGCCCCCCAAAAAAAGTGCAAAGAAAGTAAACAGATCACACACGAACTGTTTGCAGCGGAGCAGAAAGTGCATCCACAGTTCAGCCAGCGTCACAGTGTTCAGATAAACTCTGTGTGACTTGTTTTGGTGGATCTGTTCAGACTGAATATTTGATGAAGCAGAGCTCTCTCTCTCTCTCTCATCCCTCTCTCTCCTCTCTCTCTCTCTCTCTCTCTCTCTCTCTCTCTCTCTCTCTCTCTCTCTGTCTCTCTCTCTCTCTCTCTGTCTCTCTGTCTCTCTCTCTCTCTCTCTCCTCTCTCTCTCTCTCTCTCTCCCTCTCCCTCTCCCTCTCCTCTCCTCTCTCTCTCTCTCTCCTCTCTCTCTCTCTCTCTCTCTCTCTCTCCGTCGGTCTCTCTCTCTCTCTGTCTCTCTCTCTCTCTCTCTCTCTCTCTCTCTCTCTCACTCTCTCTCCTCTCTCTCTCTCTCTCTCTCTCTCTCTCTCTCTCTCCTCTCCCTCTCCCTCTCCCTCTCCCTCTCCCTCTCCTCTCTCTCTCTCTCTCTCTCTCTCTCCTCTCTCTCTCTCTCTCTCTCTCTCTCTCTCTCTCTCTCTCTCTCTCTGGGAGTCACAGTATTTGTGCGTCACTAGTATTGTGGCTTCCCCAGGAAGTCCTTTTTCTTTAATACTTGCTGAATTGTGGACTGAGGTTTTAAAGACACGAGTTCAGCATTTTTGGCCGACGCCATCTTGGTTTTTTGCAACCAGTGAAGGGAAGTGACTGAGGAGGAGTGACGTAGAGACGTCATAGAGACCTGTCAATCACTGTGTAGCCCCGCCCCTAAAGCATCCCCTGCTTTATGGTCTGTTTGACTCTAAATGGACCATAATGTACTAAATGAACATCATGCTGTATTGAAGAAGACTTGAAACTAGAGATTGAGACCATAAACTCATGTTTACAATGTTTACTGAGGTAATAAATCAAGCTGTGGAGTCTGAGATAAAAAATATAAAATATAAAAAGGCCATTTAGTGCCTTAAAAGCTAAGCGATACAGAAAGCCAGTGTAGGTTTCTTGTTGTAGTTGAAACCCTGGCAGCAGCATTCTGAATGCTCTGTAGTTTAGCAATGGCTGCTTCTGAAGTAAAGAACATCACATAGTGAAGACGACTGGAATCAAACACAAGCCGTCCTGCATCCCGCTGCCTCACTGGAAGACTCAGCGTCGCTGTTTAGCGCAAATGATAAAAGGCAGTTTTTGGTCAATGAATTAAAACAAACGTTATGAAAACCAATTAGCACTTGAAAATAGTTTTTGGAATAGAAAATGAAACAGACTTGTAAATCCCAGAGTCTGAAGTTTTCTGTTGTTATTTCACTCAAGTGAAGTGTGTTGTGATGTCACTACTGTCAGTCACTCACACACCCACAGGACAACATCACAAACACCTGCAAGGAGACAATTCAAAAACAAAAAGGCTTCATATGTTAAATCCACCTGAAACGGAAGGAGTCCGTCCTTTTGATTCTCTCGACAACCTGTTCATCCCATCGACTTCTCACAGAGAACCCAAAGAGAGGCGGCGCCCAAGCTATTAACCCATTAGGACGTGGCAGGTTTTGAATGGGCTCTTCACTAGTGGGATCAAATTAAAACTTCTGAACACACATTTCTTGTTGTGTAAGGTTTTAAACACCAAACCACAGAAGAAGCCCATTAAGGCAGAGACATCATTGAAATACTCCAGCTGACAAAGACACATTCTTGTTTCATAACCTCTGAGAGTCTCTGTAGTCTTAACGCTGCATTAAAAACAAGAAGGGAGGCTCCATCTCAATGCACACAGTGTTAATGCAGGATAGATACACAACAAAGACCATCCACATGGACCGTTACTCAACCGCTCTACCTCAGAGGTCTCCCAGCGCTCCAAAGCCCGGGCCGGTAAATAAAACCTCGAGGCTCACTGAGCCAAACCCATGTGGGCATGCTAATGCACTCTGAGCAGATTCGCCTGCAGCGAGTGGGGGAGACCTGCTGTGACTCCCGGGGGGGGGGAGGATAGAAAGAGAGAGAGAGAGAGAGAGAGAGAGTGTAACCACAATGTGATTACAGTCCGGTTGTGCAGCTCAATTTCACACCTTAATGAATATCGTCAGGAGGATTGGAATCCCACAAGCTCCTCGGCCGGCCTCGAGTAGGACACAGCAGCAGCCGGCTTTGTGTTGTTATCTGGTCTCTGTGCACCGCACACACTGCTACCTGTACAAACCCACTGCATGCATGTATGCTGCCATACACGCTGGAGGCATCCATTGTACAATTCCCCTCTCATGCATTAATTCAACATTTATATATTTCCCTCTCAAATGTTGCACAGCCGCTGTGCACTCATCCCTTCACCTCCCCAGGTGTGACGCTGCAGAAATACTTTCTTTTTCTTTCTAAGCCCTCGTTTCTGAGCAGCAGTGGGAAGTGTGAGTCACGATCTGTGGGACTGTTAATCGGGAGGTGATCAGGGTGGATTTTAGCCGGAGCGAACTCTTATTCCAATGTTTGTTGATGGGGGGGGGGGGGGGGGGGGGGGGGGGAGACTGGAGGAATGTGGTGGAGGAGACACAGAGCAGTTATTAGGGAGCCGGGTGTTTGCAAGGTGCAGGAGACGACTGCGGAGGATTATAGTGTTGTTGGCAGAGGACCAGGACCACCCAGAGCCTCATGCGTCCCCGGAGGCCTCTGTGTGCTTTTTGTTTCTTCTTCCTCTGGCTCATGACTGAAGGCTTTACTGCGTCTGCTTGTGCGTGTATTCAAAGTCAGCTTGTTAATAATTATGGGAGGCCGTTCGTTGTCCTGGAGATGTTATTAGTTGTCCACTTCTGTTTTTGTGTTGCATGAACCGTGCAGCTCCTGTTTCAGTCA
Organism: Leptoclinus maculatus; assembly: GCA_032191485.1. Lineage (NCBI taxonomy): Eukaryota > Metazoa > Chordata > Actinopteri > Perciformes > Stichaeidae > Leptoclinus > Leptoclinus maculatus. The sequence continues at coordinate 123,424 of JAVDOI010000156.1, forward strand.
AACCTCAGTGTAGAAAAGGTCCAAATCATCCCAACAAGTCTCTTCACTGTGAAAAGGAAGGCTGTTTGAAATATGAATATTGTTCAGGTGCTGAGTCTTATAAACTATAACTGTGATTTCTGTCTCTCGAAGGACTTGAAACGCTGTTATCGTCTCCCTCTAAAATGCTGTCTTTATGACCTCATCCTGAAGCCCGACATGCAATAAAGAAGACATTTTAAAGGCAGCGGTGAAACAGAAATCACAGGAACGGTAGAAGAACCTCTACAGGTGCACACATTAAACATCAAACTGGATACGCGGAGATTGATATATTCATATATCGCATGAAAGCGTTCTGATCTGCCGCTCAATGATTGACAGCGTGGTTTAAAGCTTCAGCAACCAAGGACAACGTGACAACGTCAAGATTTACAACCAAATACTTCCAATCTGACAGCTGCTACGACACAACATGAATGCATCTGCTACAAACTAATTTACCATACACTTACTTTGCAAAATCTTGTATGTTTATATATATATATATATATATGTATGGTATGTAAGTATACCTACTGACTCCTCTCTTTGCTAACTTAGTAGCATGAATGCTAACCCTTCTGAATGAGTGTGTGTGCGTGAAGTCTCATTATATGAAGACAACCTTCTTTGGAGGACTCACTTTCTACTCCGTTGAACACGCGCTGCTGTCTCTACTCCGCCGTTGCATCGTGACCTCTCATCCCCACGTCACCCCAGTGTAATATTAGACCAGGTATCAGAAGAAAAAACATTCACATCCAAACCTGATTCCACTTCTGATTCCATTCCTATAAACGGGGATATGTATATTTCCTTTCCTCTCAAAGCTGCTTTCTTCATGCTCCGTTTAATTGCCGAATCTCTCATCTCATCTCGTTTTATCACTCAGAGGACGGGGGGGTAATCGCGTGCCCCCCCCCCCCGTCCCAGAAGGACAGACAGAGGGGGGAGATTATGCGCTGCACCGTGTGACTGTGCGTTCATCTCCACCTCCCCTGGTTTATGCAGAGTAGGCTTTAGCGGCTGCTGGCGACCGGCCTGCTGGGATTACATTCGCTGATAACTTTGTGCTTCGAGCTGCACAGAAAAATAAATTGCTTTCCTGCGAAGGGGGCAAGGTAAAGGACGTGTAATCCCCTTGTTGGACACAACCATTTTTGGTGGGGGAATGTGTGTGCATATATATATATATATATGTGTGTGTGTGTGTGTGTGTGTGGAGTGATCCACTTATATAAATGTACAGAAAGCTTGAAGATGCACACTGTGTCTTTTTTTGCTTCATCTGCAATAAGAAAAGTTTAGAAATGTCCAGCATGTGCAAGTGTTTGAATTTAGCCGCTCAATAAAGAATGAATGCACGATAGATAAATGGTTGTAATTCAGCAGGACAGCGTACAGAAGCGTCTCATTGTAGAGAGACGCTATCGTGGAATGGGATGGGTATCGATACTAGCACTCTTATCGATTCTGCTTATTGATTCGGTTCCTTATCGATACTCTTACCGCTTCTTTTTGATTATTTTGTTGGAAAGTAAAGAAAATAATCAACATTGCTTTATTATTCTTGAATGTGACGAAATCTTTAGAATACATTCTCAGCTCATCGATCTCAGTGATTATCTTTCATTGATGATCCTGTTCTTCTGATCAAACTCCGTATGACATCACTACCGTATGACATCACTACCGTATGACATCACTAACGTATGACTTCACTACCGTATGACTTCACTACCGTATGACATCACTACCGTATGACATCACTACCGTATGACATCACTAACATATAACATCACTACCGTATGACATCACTACCGTATGACATCACTACCGTATGACATCACTACCGTATGACATCACTAACGTATGACTTCACTACCGTATGACTTCACTACCGTATGACATCACTACCGTATGACATCACTACCGTATGACATCACTAACATATGACTTCACTACCGTATGACATCACTAACGTATGACTTCACTACCGTATGACTTCACTACCGTATGACATCACTACCGTATGACATCACTACCGTATGACATCACTAACATATAACATCACTACCGTATGACTTCACTACCGTATGACATCACTAACATATGACTTCACTACCGTATGACATCACTACCGTATGACATCACTACCGTATGACATCACTAACATATGACATCACTACCGTATGACATCACTACCGTACGACATCACTACCGTATGACATCACTACCGTATGACATCACTACCGTATGACATCACTACCGTATGACATCACTAACATATGACATCACTACCGTACGACATCACTACCGTACGACATCACTACCGTATGACATCACTACCGTATGACATCACTACCGTTACCTAACGGCTGCTCCACAAACAGACGTTCTGTTCTGCTTGTCGGTCACATGTTGTGATGAACTTACTTGTGAGGGTTTTATTGTGTTTGAGACGACCAGAGTTCTACAATGTGTTCTCCTCTCTGATCATGATGTGAGTCTCACGCTGTACTGAGAGGAGACAAAGAGACAAAGAGACAAAGAGACAGAGAGACAAAGAGAGGACGTTTGAGACGAGGATGTCTCACTCCAGAACTAAGAAAGTACCTATAGCAGAACCGGTAACTCAGGACCGCATCGATACTCCAGGTTTTTTACTCATTTGGAACCTTTTACCGTTTAGGACCGGGTTTCGAGGGGTATCCCTAATCATGGAGAAGAAGAAGAAGAAGAAGAAGGAGAAGAAGAAGAAGGAGAAGATGAAGATGAGGTCAACTAGAAAGAGAGGCATTCAAATTGAACAGATGAAACAAATAAAAGCTTGAGAGAAACAGAGACACTCACACAGAGAGAAAGTGAGATAACAAGAAATCCAATGTGAGACTCGAGAAAGGCCAGAGACTGAGGAGAGAGAGAAAAGAGAGAATAAAAGAGAGAGAGAGAGAGAGAGAGAGAGAGAGAGAGAGGATGGACAGGGAAATGATGGCAATGAAATAGGAAGGTGCTGAGGAGTACGAAGATTGGAAAGTGGGCCAGGAATCTATTTCAGCTGTCATTCCACCTGTCACAGTGGATTCTAACTTTAACCCTTCTCACACTGAACTGAACAGGGAACTTTACTCTGCTGTTTGTTGTTCATTTAAGTCCTCTGCAATCGACAGACTGCTACTTAAACAAAAACATTTTGGCATGTTTGGCCCTCCAAATCATGTCTACTTTACTGCCATCTGTCGTCGCGTCGTCGCGTCGCTGCTGCTGCGTCGCTGCTGCTGCGTCGCTGCTGCTGCGTCGCTGCTGCTGCGTCGCTGCTGCTGCTGCGTCGCTGCTGCTGCGTCGCTGCTGCTGCGTCGCGCTGCTGCTGCGTCGCTGCTGCTGCGTCGCTGCTGCTGCGTCGCTGCTGCTGCGTCGCGCTGCTGCTGCGTCGCTGCTGCTGCGTCGCTGCTGCTGCGTCGCTGCTGCTGCGTCGCTGCTGCTGCGTCGCGTCGCTGCGTCTCGCCTCTGCGTCTCGCCTCTGCGTCTCGCCTCTGCGTCTCGCCTCTGCGTCTCGCCTCTGCGTCTCGCCTCTGCGTCTCGCCTCTGCGTCTCGCCTCTGCGTCTCGCCGCTGCGTCGCTGCTGCGTCGCTGCTGCGTCGCTGCTGCGTCGCTGCTGCGTCGCTGCTGCGTCGCTGCTGCGTCGCCGCTGCTGCGTCACGTCGCTGCGTCGCGTCGCCGCTGCTGCGTCGCGTCGCTGCTGCGTCGCTGCTGCGTCGCTGCTGCGTCGCTGCGTCGCCGCTGCTGCGTCACGTCGCTGCGTCGCGTCGCCGCTGCTGCGTCGCGTCGCTGCTGCGTCGCGTCGCTGCTGCGTCGCGTCGCTGCTGCGTCAGTTGTTGTCGCCTCACACTACAGTTGCAGAGCTTAAATACATGTGATGGTTTTGAGTTCTTTAGAGTGATGAGTGAAATGGTTTTCAGCAGCTGACTTTCACATTTTCAAAGTTGGAGTTCACACCATACTTGATGTACCAAGAAGGAAAACATTTTTAGAATGCTGAATGTGATTATAAATAAAGAAATAGATAATTCATTGATAAGTCTCTTAAAGTTGATTTTCATATCATGCTGACATGAGCTGAAACACAAAGCTGTTTGGAAGCAAATCAATCTAAAGAGAGATTGTAGACTTGAAGAAGTAACAGTGACAGTAATGTGCATGAGTTGTAGTTGATTGGCTGAAACATGCAAAAGCACCAGCGTAGTTCTTCACCTGCTGTCAGAGATTTAAATCCCATGCTGATAGAAAAAAGCCATTTATCCACCCACAGTAAAAAATTGTTCACCCTGAATGTGAAGAGGAAAGAAAAGCAAAAAGGGAAGTTGAGAGAATGAGAGAGCAACAAAGAAGAGGCACAGTTTGATTCGTTGAGAACTCATTGTGTAGAGGCAGTTTAGGTCTGCACACATTCTAAATAATGACACAAAACAGACGTATGCTGTGTCAGGTATGCACGATGCACCACAGGCTGCACACACTTAGGGTTGCAATGCATTTTATAATACAAATCTCCATTGTACCCAGGCGCTCTTTTAGTCACCCCATGTGTGGCCCTTTACTGAAGCCGTGTGCATAGCAGGGGTGGAAATCCACATCTGTGTGGATGAGATAAACAAAACTTCAATTAAACTGTCACACTAAGAAGGTGAGAGTGCGCATATCTCTTCCTAAACTGCACAATTCTCTTCATTTGTTATTTAATAATACGTTTTTAGCGCATTTCTTACATTTAAATACACGAAGTCTTCAATCAGGCTGATTATGAAAGAGGCCTGACAACAGGCAGTTGCCTCTGTGTTGTCGCTCCTCTGCGTTACAGTAAATTAGCATAAAGTTGAACATTTCCTCGGTTCCTCCAGGTTGCGCCGCTGGAAGAGGCGCCATGATGCTATTTTGAGAATCCTTTCCACAATGAATGGCAGTCGACAGTTTGAGTCGGTATGTGTGGACCGGTGGCAGATCGTCGCAGTAATCAGCTTCGTTCAATAGGATGAGACTTTAATGAGCTGAAAACGATGGACGTGGCAGTAACTCTCCAATCAGAGACAAGCATTTAAATGACCAGCTTTACACAGAACACAAGCTTTCATGTTTTGTCAGCGTTTCAAGTCGGCCACTCTTTTTTGGTCACTTTCAAATATGTTGCCGCCCAAATGTGTTGAAGATTGGATCCGATGTCAGGCTGTAGAAGATGTTCAAGTCTGTGAACATCTCTACTCGAGGCTTGTGAAAAGACAAAGCTGTTGTTTTCTCCTCTAAATGGCCTCAGAGTGGTACATTTCACTCTAACAATCTAATATTTCTTCTCACCATTCTCACTAATTTAATAACAAATTGTATTGAAGTGTTCCTGCTACATCAAAAGATAAACAACAACAACAACAACAGAGACTCAGGTGCGCGGCAGACATTCAGCGACGCCAAAAAGCTCCGAATGCAAAGCATCAAGGGAAATAAAACTGAAATGAAATATGACAAAAATGACAAAACTCAGTTGGAAGTGAAGCGTTTATGGTGGTGAGAGGAATGCGTGTTTGTATGATGTGTTGGTAAAGTGTGTAGCCTAGACGATAAAGAGAAGCATGCGGAGAGAGGAGAGGAGATATGAACGCTGTTAACCGGAGGAAAAGCTGTTTGGAGGAGCAGCAGGGAATCAGGAGACTTACCATCGCGCTGCTCTCCAACAACTTCTGGCGATAACACGTTGTGGTTAACTTCTGCCGTCTTCCTTGAGTGAGATTTTCATCAGCATTTCTTGAATGGTGCTGATTAAATTAATTACAGTGTCCTCGGGGGAATATCCACTCGTCCTGCTGCGCTTTACACCCCAATGAAACCACTTTCTAATGAATTCCCTTCCTCTACCTTCATTTTGTTACCTTTGACTTTCTTCTTCCTACAACACTTACACGGTGAAGGATGAGTTGGAGATTGAGGATTCTACACTCTCCAAACTAAATACGTGCAGAGATCCAAAGAGAACCAATACGAATGTGAAAGGTTATTACAAGGAACCCTCTGGAGTTCCTCAAGGAACCTTCATGGGCTCTCCTAAGATTGCGTCTTGAAGAAGCCCGTGAAGTTTACAGCTATTTGCGATGTCATGCTCACTGGGGTTCATACAAAGTGTGATATTATAATATACTCTTTGCAGATATTGTTCTGACTTTACAAACAAACACCAGCTCATTGCCAATCAAACGTCTGCCTTCTGTTTCCCAAAGATCTCTTTGTTTCTTTTTATTTTATAACGCACATGAACTCTGTGTGGAGGTGATCCACGAGGAAAAGCCCTCTGAAAAGGTTCCTTAATGTGCGTTCCATTTGTGGAACAGGACAGCGGCAGCAGCAGCAGCAGCAGCTTGTGAATGTGTTGTGGAGTTGTGAAGTAAACGGCGTCGTCAGTGCCAGAGCCGGCTGTATCAGAGCCAGCGTACCCGCTGCACTCCTGTGCTTCCTGTCTCTGTTTCTGAGGCATCTGCTGTCAGACTGACGGCCGCCGGGAAGTCAGCTGTTGTTACACCGGTTTGTGTTGAAATGAAGGTTTATGTGGAGCTTCTATTTGTTCACACTAACACACAGAGAGAGAGAGAGATTGTGGTCTTATTCTAACCAGACCTGGTCCTATAATCCAGACCTGGTCTTATTATACCCAGACACACAAACAGAAATCAGAACATTGAATGAAGCCAGGTTCAAAATTCTTGTTTCATTTTGTTGACGCATGAGAGTGAAAGTTTAGATCTCTTTGTCTCACTTTCATACATCTGACAATACTGACACCAGACATCAGAAAACAGCATGTTTGTATTAATAACTGTATATAAATGAGTCTCTGAGTGATGAATGAACAAACCCCTCTGTGTTAACCTTCAGAACACAGAGAGGAATGAACGTGTAACGTTTGGTGTATGTAAGAGCTGCTGAAGAGGAGATTTATGGATCAGAGTCTGAGAACAAACTCATTTAGAGAAAACGTCCTTTAAAGAGACGTTTAGTTACATTACAGACGTTTAGAAGACTCTACAGGTGAAGAGGGTCAACACATGAACTCAGAGATATCACCATGAAGCTTCACCACTTCATCACTCACATCAAGAGGAGGATTTATTGTGTTACAAGTCTTCTGATGGTATGTTTAAATATGCAAATGAGGCGTTATGTAATGGTAACTTTTGGTGAATTTAGGAGAAATCTACAGACGTAGTTAAATATACAGCTGAATGTGTGTTTTGGATGTTTTCTTTCCCCTCGTCTGAAAGAAGACGTGTTATGGAAGCAAAATAGACCAAAATAGACCAATGCATATAAAACTATATTTTTGCCTGGAGGGGGGGGGGGGGGGGGGTCTCGCCTTCAGACTATTTCACACTGACGATACACAATAAATACAAAAGTAGAGTAAATAGCACAACAACAGCTTCCTCTCGGGTACAGTGTGTCTCTTCTGTGATATGAATTCTCTGACACACTGAACACAATACTGCTCTAATCTCTCATGTTCTACATATTGGTCTTATTTGTTTTTAGGTTTCTTTTTCCGTATTTCTTGTATTTCCTCTTCTTCACATGTCTATTGAACAAAAACAGACAAATTCAAGAGACAAATAACATTTTTCTCCGTTCCTCCCACCAGGCTGTGACGGGTCCTGCTCACAGTGCCGGGGGCCGACCCGGCAGGAGTGCGCGTCGTGTTCGGACCCGGCTGCCTTGCTCAAAGACGGGGAATGTGTTCCCGACTGTGGCGCCGGCTTCTACAGCCAAGAAGGCGTCTGCTACGGTAAAGTTGACCCATTTACACACGGTCATAAGAGGAATACTCGCACTGGCCCTTTAACCCAACACACACGCATGTGAATCTAAACAGTCTTTATTTGTTGAACTCCTTTTCCTTGAACCTGAATTATCTACTTCAATTACTAGTTTTCTGTGTTTTCCAGACTCCCCTCAAACACTGCCATAAACACATTCAGCCTCACAGAGAGCACATCCCGCACTGCATGCTGGTCTATTTTCTGCTGTGTGTGTGGGTGCACTAATTGGACAGTCGGGTTCATCTGTAATACAAAGTAAAGGCTTTTCAGCGGAGAATCTTCAAATTGCAGAAGGTAAATCTGCTATTACGTATCATTCATGCTGCACAGAAACTATTTCAATGTGACGGCCTTTTGTCGGCATGTTTGCCTTTAATTATCCTTAGAAATAGGAAAAGTGGAGTTTCATTCTAAATCCTTAAAATGTCTGAAAGTAAACATGTCGGGTCTGATTTTTGAGAAACAGGCTAAACAGAATAAAAGAATTAAGGCACAATTCATTCAGCGTCAATAGGGCTCCAGAACGTGTGATATTAAAGCTTTTAAAAGCGTCTGAAACGTGTTCCCTCTGCAGTTGATATTGAAACAGAGAAGTGAAGTGTCACAGAATGTGCCGCGGCTGTGAAGAGAAAACACAATCTGACACGATGAGCGGTCAACTGGAGGTGAAGGTTTGTTTGGGCTCGTTGGCGTTCCTTTAGCTCCCTGCGGAGACTCCACACGATGAAGTCAGCAGTAGTCGGAGTTAGAAAACAAACAATAAAAAACATACAGTAGGCTAATTAGCAGTTCTCTCGTGCACTAATGAGGATTCAGAAGCTCTTTGAATATGGAGATCCTGCATGAATATGGATGGTTTCTATTTTTGAGTGGTAAGAAGAAGAAGAAGAAGCCAGACGAGGCTCCCTCCTTCGGAGCTGAGCTCCTTCTTTGTGGTTAGAGACACCTGGAGGGGTTGATGAGGGAGGCTCTTCAAGCCCCTCTGTTTTTTTTAGGAAATGTCAGAAACCTGGGGAACTTTCTGGAAAAAAAGGTCACATCCATTAGAACTTACCAGTTTGTTGCTTTGAGGTCTGGTTTTAAATGTCAACACCCGGAGAGAGAGAGAGCTGAAGGGTTTCTAACTTCTCGGTTCTCCTCCTCGGGGCTTCCTGGGTTACATTTGATAGCTCTGCTTGTGTGTGTCCCCTCCGGCATGCCGTAGGAATACCTTTCACTGACTTCAGCCTCCGTTCAGATGGAGGCAAAGATCTGTTTGAGCATGTGTGCGTGACAACAGGTCATGTCAATGTGGAAGTCTACACACACACACACACACACACACACACACTTCATGCTCCCTAAATAAGTTAACTTTGTTTTCTGGACACATTCTGACTGTTTTTTAACTCAACTTTGTATCACTTTTGAATCTATAACTATAGCAAACAACATACTTTAACGATTAAAACATAAAGTTGGACTAACTTCCTTTATTGGTTCTCAATAAAAACCCTTTTTCAGTTTCAAAAACCTCCTGCCGTTGAACTGTTTGTGCATTTCAACAAAAAATCAATTGGTTCGGTACCCAAAAAGTAGTTTTCCAGCTGTATTGTTGCTGTTCGATGTGGGCACACACCTGCTTGATTGCCGGTATGGATTGACTGCAGAAGTTCAGGTACTACCTACGGTGGTATTTGGTCCGTTAACGTTTACACGCTTCGGTTTCACAGCCTGTGATTCGTCCTGTGCCTCCTGTTTCCCTGACAACCCCATGTGCATGAGCTGTCTGCCGGGGACCGCCTTGCATCATGGGAAGTGTATTTCCCAGTGTCCAGCTCAGCATTACCTGGACAGCCACAGCAGATGCAGAGGTAGGACCGCTCTGCAGCACATAGAGACCGTCCTTTAAGTCTGTAACCGTGAAGAAGAGAACGTATTAACCGTATTAACCCGACTCTCTTCAGCCTGCCACAGCTCCTGCGCTGCCTGTTGGGGTTCCTCGGTATCCCAGTGTACCTCGTGTCCAGCTGGGCTCCTGCTCCACCAGGGCCAGTGTGTGGAGGCCTGTGGGGAGGGGCTCTACTCCCAGGACGACACCTGCCACAGTAAGAGCTTAAACCAAAGCTTACTTTAAGATCGTACAAATAAAGACTTGAACCTTTCACGCCGCCTGCTTTCAGACTGTCACCCCTCCTGTCGCTCCTGCGTGGGACCGCTGGCCTCGGACTGCGTCCGATGTCCGAAACCAGCGGAGGCCCTCCTGCTGCAGTCCGCTCTCCTGCAGCACGGCGTCTGCACGTCCGGGTGTCCTGCACGCAGCTTCCCGGACTACACGCATACATGCAGAGGTGAGTGCAGACAGAGGATCAGCAGCTTGTGAGGGCGAGCCGGCGTCGTCTCTGCCTCCTGGTGAGAGCTGTTAACTACTTAACAAGCTAATTAGCAAGTCAATCATGAGTCACTGTGGGTTTGAAAGCCGATGTTGTTTGTTCAGGCTCAATGAAAGCAAGCGAAGGGAAATCCCTGACAGCTTATCTCCATGCACACGGGGCTGAAATAACGAGTGCATTAATCAATCAGTCGATGGAGGAACAGCAAGTTTATGAATTGATTATCCTTTTGAACATTTGTTTCTTTGAGCTTTTCTCTTTAACTCAACAGTTTGAGTTCTGGAAACTTGCAAAGAGCATTTTACAGATCAAACAATTAGTTCCTCAATAAAAAACAAAATCAATAGAGTAATCAGTGGTGAAAATAGACAGTAGTTGCAGCCAAATGTCCGGTTTAGTACTGGAGTGCACAGAATCGATCTGGAAATGAAGAGAAAACTTAGAAATGTGAAAAGTCTCTTTTACTGCTGAAACGTGTGATTAGTAGTTCACTGCACCACGTGAGGGAAATATGTGAGAACGTTGTTGAACATCTTGATCACGATATTACTTACGGTTAAAAAAATAGACATTAAAGTGTTCTTAGTTCTGCTTTTAGTATCGTGATGAAACACAAAAACCCTTTCATCGTCTTTTATGGAACAAACTGAACTGAACACAAAAGCATCAATTAAAGAAAAGTCTGATCGTTTCCTTTCATAATGCAGTTCTAATGATGCTCTCTTTCCACAGACAGTCTTTATTAATGTGTTCTGTGTTGTTGACATTGATGACCATATCATATTTAAACGTTGTGCAGCCCCAGCAGACTAGATGTAGTGTTCCAGCAGCAGCATGCTGCAGCTCAAAAGGTTTCCTCTCGTCGTCATTTTGGCCCAAAACTCAAAGTTTGAACGGACGTTTATTCTTGATTTGGTGTTTGGAAGGTATGCAGAGTACTGTGTGTGTGTGTGTGTGTGTGTGTGTGTGTGTGTGTGTGTGTGTGTGTGTGCGTGTGTGTGTGTGTGGAGACACCTGATTAGGTTGTTTGTGAGTGTGAAATTGTGTGTGTAATAGACTAATTTTTAAGTCCCATCGTCTCTCCTCCCTCCTCAGTCTCTGTACCCAGCGACCAACCGTCTCTCCCATCGTCTCTCCCATCGTCTCTCCCACCGTCTCTCCCATCGTCTCTCCCACCGTCTCTCCCATCGTCTCTCCCATCGTCTCTCCCATCGTCTCTCCCATCGTCTCTCCCACCGTCTCTCCCACCGTCTCTCCCACCGTCTCTCCCACCGTCTCTCCCACCGTCTCTCCCATCGTCTCTCCCATCGTCTCTCCCATCGTCTCTCCCACCGTCTCTCCCACCGTCTCTCCCACCGTCTCTCCCATCGTCTCTCCCATCGTCTCTCCCACCGTCTCTCCCACCGTCTCTCCCATTGTCTCTCCCATTGTCTCTCCCATCGTCTCTCCCACCGTCTCTCCCACCGTCTCTCCCATCGTCTCTCCCATCGTCTCTCCCACCGTCTCTCCCATCGTCTCTCCCATCGTCTCTCCCATCGTCTCTCCCACCGTCTCTCCCACCGTCTCTCCCATCGTCTCTCCCATCGTCTCTCCCACCGTCTCTCCCACCGTCTCTCCCACCGTCTCTCCCACCGTCTGTCCCACCGTCTCTCCCATTGTCTCTCCCATTGTCTCTCCCATCGTCTCTCCCACCGTCTCTCCCACCGTCTCTCCCACCGTCTCTCCCACCGTCTCTCCCACCGTCTCTCCCATTGTCTCTCCCATTGTCTCTCCCATCGTCTCTCCCACCGTCTCTCCCACCGTCTCTCCCATCGTCTCTCCCACCGTCTGTCCCACCGTCTGTCCCACCGTCTCTCCCACCGTCTCTCCCACCGTCTCTCCCACCGTCTCTCCCACCGTCTCTCCCATCGTCTCTCCCACCGTCTCTCCCACCGTCTCTCCCATCGTCTCTCCCACCGTCTCTCCCATCGTCTCTCCCACCGTCTCTCCCACCGTCTCTCCCACCGTCTCTCCCATCGCCTCTCCCACCGTCTGTCCCACCGTCTCTCCCACCGTCTCTCCCACCGTCTCTCCCACCGTCTCTCCCACCGTCTCTCCCATCGTCTCTCCTCCCTCCTCAGCCTCTGTACCCAGCGACCATCCTGCAGTGGGTTTTATTGGCAGACAGGAGGGTATTTGTTCTACCTGCTGCCTCTTCGTGGAGCCGAAGCCAAAGCCATTCGCCATCCTTGGTGTTTTTGTTCGGCTCACTTCTCGTCGGCTGTGAGCTGAAATGAGATCAAGCTCACGCTGCCAAACGGCGGCTTCTCAAGCTGCTGCTTACGTTCAGGTTGAGTTTACTTCACAGACTGAGGAGTGGTTCTGGTAGCATGAGATGTTGAATGTCTGCAGGAAAGAAGGAAGTTGTTTCTCTAGATTATCATGAACAGAATAATTCATAATATAAATGAACTATTATTTATCATAAAAGCCTGAAACCGAACAGAAGGTGTGAGGTTTGACTTCAGCGTGACATACGAGACAAGAGGAGTTTGAAGACGAGGCAGGTTGCATTCTGGGTAGGGTTATTGGGCTTTCCCCCGGCTTTGGAGATAAGTCCTCAGCTTCTGCTTACAGCTGTGCTACAAGCAGCGAGCGCTCGTCAATTACAGGGCGCTCTGGAGGAAAGTCTGCACGGCTTCCTGGATTCCTGAAGCTCGGGAACATTGTAATTTGTTGCTGCTGTTGTCGGTACTTTCCCCCCCCACACTTCCTGTGCTGTTTCCTTTGTGAAGAAAGTGAGCGAGCGTAAAAACCTTCCTGCTGGTTTGCTGTCACAGCGGGTCTCCAAAATCGCAGTTTGCCGCCTCTTTTTGGGGACACAAAATGATTCTGCTTGACGCAAATTATTTATCATGCTCTTTTACCTTCTGAATAATGGATGTCTGCAGCCTCTGGGCTCCTTTTCTTTCAGAATACAGAAAGTCAAATTCTTCACTTTGCGTCACACTTGAGCAGCCTGCAAATTAAATGTATGAGTCATGAGTCTCTGCATCGCTTCAATTCTAGGAAACTTGAGCCCGAAGCCTTTTAGGTCGTAGCGTGATCCGTCTCCTCGCAGCAGTTTACTTTTTACAAGTTCAGAGCGGGGGCCAGGCACCCGGAGGACATTCACCTTCCTTTACCTGGAATAGCCGTTAGCAGTATTGGATTCCCTTAATCGTGCCGGAAGAGACAATCACAAATCGATGCGTAGTAGTTGGGCTGGATCGTCCTCCTAACACCTATTCATCGACGTGATCGCAGGGGACCAACACTGAGGGGGGGGGGGGTTAAATTAAAGGCTGTTGTTACTAAATGGAAAGTCTGGCAAAGCAAACATTCTCACTAACTACAGAGACAGAATCAAAGACAGACTCCTGATGAACCAGCAACAAGCGACGAAGGGAATAAAAAAACACCCGTTTATGTATTGAGCAGCATTTTCAGTGATGTGATTTGAATTATGTCTCAGCAACATTTTAAAATATCAGATATTGGATTTCTGCTTTTGCCCTGCTCACGCTTTGGAAACAAATCTTTGTGTTTGTAAAAAAAGAAAAAGAAAGAACATTGGATTAGAACTGCTTGTCTCAGCACAGAGTCACGTTGTTCATCAGCCAACATGTCCGCCGCTTCTCTTTCACTCCTAAACCTCCTAAACGAGGCTCGACACAGCGATCGCAGGATCAGCGGGATAAACGACGAGTCATCAAAGCTCCACTCCGCAGAAACACGGAGTTCTTCCATTCAGCCTCTATTCTCCTCAGTGGAGTGTCAGTGGGTTCGGGTGTTTGGATGGGAACAATGGAGGCTGTTGTACAAGTGTGTGTGTGTGTGTGTGTTAGAGTTGCTCTGACAGATACTCAGACCTCCTCAGCAGCTACTGTCCTGAAGCGGGGGAGGACGGCATGTAAACATGCACATTAGACTCTCTCACACACACACACACACACACACACACACACACACACACACACACACACACACACACACACACACACACACACACACAGTGAGGTACACAGTGAGTGGGTCTGAGCTGACGAGCTGTCAGGTGTCTTGAGAGCAGGACTGAAAGATCAAAAAGCCGACCTCCTCTGCAGTCTGCAGCCCTCCGGTGCAGACAGAGATAGTCGGTGTGTAGGAGGTTCGATGCCGCTCCGTAGACAGGTCGAGCCGCAAGCTCGCCGTCGCATACAGGAAGTGTAAACACGCACCTGAGCTGTGTGATGTCAGAGACACGGAGAGCCTCTGAGCCTTTTACTGCACTGTTGTTTGTGTGTTTGGGGGAGACAGGAGACACAAAATGAGGTGAAAGGTTGATATTTTATAAGACAATTCATGCAGCTGAAGTAACGGTGGTACGTGATGATTTACTGTACAGATGTTTCACAGTCGGACTATCATCTTGTTTTAACACAAGGCAATGCTCTTGTGTTGCTCTCCATCCTCTCCACATATCTGAATCATGTTTGGCCTTTTTGAATATCCAGTTGTTGTTTTTCTGGCCTCTTGCTCCTGTGACCAGTTTGGTTTGATGATTCAGAACTCAGAATCAAAGCCTGATAACATTACTGTGAGAGTCACTGAGGTCAACAAACGCCTCCAACTTCTCTTAATTTACTTCTGTCTTAACTTTGGGCACAAGCTTTATATAGAAACCAGAAGACAAGGAAACAGTTCTCGCTACCAACAAGTCCGCTTGGTCAGTGCTCCTCTCCACCAGGGGGCGACTCCTCTGGTTGTATAGAAGTCTATGAGAAAATGACTCTACTTCTCTCTTGATTTATTACCTCAGTAAACATTGTAAACATGAGTTTATGGTCTCAATCTCTAGTTTCAAGTCTTCTTCAATACAGCATGATGTTCATTTAGTACATTATGGTCCATTTAGAGTCAAACAGACCATAAAGCAGGGGATGCTTTAGGGGCGGGGCTACACAGTGATTGACAGGTCTCTACCAGAGACGTATACGGCGTCTCTACGTCACTCCTCCTCAGTCCAGATATGGTCACTTCCTGTTCACTGGTTGCAAAAACCAAGATGGCGACGCCCAAATTGAGGCTTCATAACCTGTCAAACCAATGGATGACGTAACGACGACTACGTTGGCTGCTGTTTCCCTTTTGAACTTGACCGGGATAGTTAGTTTAGTTAGTGTTCTTGTAGCGCACCACAACACAGCAGAGGATCAACGCAATGACACTTCAGAGGAATGAGATGCGACCCTCCACTCGTGTTTCTGCTTCTGCGGCTCAGCAGACGTCTGATGCAGCGATCGGCCTCGGTATCGGGATGGTTCGGAGGAAGGCGTTAAAGGAGCGCTCCCATCCCCCAAACTAAATCACAACCTCATCGACCTCATATTATGACCCCATCAGCACAAAGCAAAGTAATGAATCCGATCCTCTGAGGCGCGTGCACCAGATGATGTGCGACGAGAGCGCCTGCACGCGCGCCTGAATCTGTGTATTGTAGGAATCAATGTGTGCTCTCCGCCCACCGCAACAAATTAGATAACCAAGATGCAATAACAGAACGAGAGGCTGGCTATCATTCTTCTTCTCTCCTCTTATTCATGAAGTTTGTCATGAAGCCTGTTCAACTCGCCTCTGACTGTTTGTTTTTCTACCGGTGATATTGAGGTTTGTGTAAACTGCGTTTATGAGCGTTTGTTGTGTGTGTTTTCATGGATGTACACACTTGTTGTTGTGGTAACTTATAGTCCGTCTTATCATCTCAGCCAACCATTAAAGTTGCCACATTTCTCGGAGGAAGAAGGGGATTATGGGTACAGGCGGCTGGTGAAGGAGGTGGGCGATGATTGACTGCTTCGGCTGACACTGTTGTGACTTTTCAAGGTCCTCGCTCTGACGCTGAGGTGTTCCCATGGGGTAAATGTTTTCTGTATGGTTGACACACACACACACACACACGCTGCAGTGTTGGCTCAGGTAGAGCACCAGTCTGTTCCTGCCAGTGGCTGTCATGCAGAGTGTACACAAGACCCGGATACAGCTGACAGCCCTGTGAAAGAACCCAGAGAGGAGTAATTATAAACACACACATACTTGAGTGCATTTTCTATACACTTAAAATAAGTCATGCAGCACACACACACACACACACACACACAGTAGGTGCTCCTGGCCAGTTGGTGACAGGCCCTTTGTCTCTCATCTCCACCGACGCCACCAGCAGGTCGGCTCATGGCTCCTCTAGCGCCGCTCAGCTATTTGCCAAAATAGTGCAGCCAAAGCAGACATCAAGAGCTGCACAAAAGGCCTGTTTCAGGACAGCAGTGTGTGTGTGTGTGTGTGTGTGTGTGTGTGTGTGTGTGTGTGAGGGCATGTAAGGGAAGGGTGAACGACACAAGAAGCACAGGAATGTTGCAGCAGTGGCCAAACCCTCGTCAGATGAAGCTCCATTCAGAGTTGGTTGATAGATTAAAGCTGCGTTAAGGAGCAGTAAGTGGCCACTGAGCAACTCTATGGAGCCTTCATGAGCTTATGAAAAAAGCTTATAATAATACAAATAATAGCACTTTAAAAACACAAGACAGTGAAGTAATGAATCAGTGACAGCTCTCTGAGAAGGTAAACATCAGGACAGTACGCTCCTGGTTCATTGTTAAGTGTTTAATTATCAAAATGACAAAACAGAAGATTTTCCAGGACATATAGGAAAAGTACGTTGACACAGTAAAGTGTTGTAGTGGCAGTAGAAAGGTAGTGAGGCGGCACAGTTGAGGAGCGAGCGTCCTCTTTTGTTTGTGGTGATTATAAAATGTGCTGCCTGTGTGCTTCTCAGAGTGTCATCCCTCCTGCTGGCACTGTACCGGTTCATCTGCAGACAACTGTACAGCCTGCCTCTCCCCGTCCTGCCTGCACGAGGGCCGCTGTGTCCCCACCAGCCCACAAGGCTTCTTCATCCAGAGCAACCTGTGCGAAGGTGAGAGCACACACACACACACACACACACACACACACACACACACACACTCATACAGCCCTTTATGAAGTGAGGACTGGATGAGATGTCCTCACAAAGATAGCAGTGCAAGAGCAGCGAAATAGTAAAAGTAGCGATATCACAGTGGAGAAATACTGCATTCAAGATGACTGTGAGGAGCTTTTAACTGGTCCTGAACCAGTCTCAGTGTAGTCCTGGTCCTCTATCAGACCTCCATCAGTAAAGAGACCATCAGAGAGAAGATGGTCTGTTTCTATAGAGTTATTCTTGATGCTCGTCATCGGAGCCACCGGGTCGGATTCTGATGAAACCAGATGAAATCATGCAGGTTCACCAGAAACTCCTTCAGCTCAGCTCGCGGCAGCAGCAGCGTCTCCTCCTCCTCCTCCTCCTCCTCCTCCTCCTCCTCACAGAAGTGTGATAGATGTCATGTGTACAGAATGAACAACATAACAGAGTTACAACACGTTCAATGCGACTCTGAGATTCTTTACGGTGCTACTGGACGCCAGGGCGATCGATTTCGATGTCGGAGGTGTTCTGGGCCTAGTAGAATAACTTCAGTTTAGTCTGAGTTCAACACCAGGAAGCTGCAGCTCATCCAGGTGTTGATGTCCTTAAGACATGCTTGACGTTTAGCGAGCTGGTTGGTTTCGTCTGGCTTGATCGATAGATATAATCGGGTATCATCTGCATAACAAAGACAGTTTATAGAGTGTTTTCTGATAATATTGCCTTAAGGAAAACATATATAAGGTTAATCAAAAGAGTCCAAGCACAGAACCTTGTGGAACTCCGTAGACCAACTTCCAATCAAATGTTCTAGTCTCGTTCTAGTCTAGGAAAATACTGCATCATGTGGAGTAGGGGAGTAGATGGGAGTATAAAATGGAAATACTCTAGTAAACTTATGTCAAAATTGTATTTAAGTACAATACGTAAGTAAATCCATTTGCTCTTATCTCCCATTCATTACATCGGCTCGGTTTGAAGCAAGACGACCCCTCCCAGCCCCCGTCTACCAGCACACAGGATGTTTATAGTTTATCTTGAGAAAAACAGAAACCCGTTGTCATTGAATCCCTTCATACATTACTTTTATTCCTCCAAACTTTGGCTGAGTAATTGAAATGGCAGACGCAGACAGTAAGGAAGAACAATGGGCTCAGACTTCACAATAAATGGGGCCCGTTTGCTTCGCTGGCCTGGACTCCTTCGCTGCTGATTGGCTCATTAGAAAGCTTACCCAGATACCCTGAAGAAATATTGTATTCCTGTCTTCAAGGGAGTAAACTTTTACTCCAAAGTTTAGATGCTGGTGACTTCTTCATGCTTTGCAATACGACGCAGTGCGTAGTTAAAGCTCCATCGATCAATACCTTTATATCACGGCGATGGATCAAATGACTATGAGTAATGTGAAAGGTGCTGCTCGTAATAACAAAGCCACAAATAATTAGCGTCAACTCTGCGGCTCTACGGAGCTGTTGAGCCTCTTTCCTTTAATAGTTTTTTGTTTTGTTTTTTATGGCACATTTACTGTGTGTGTGGTTCAGTCTCGCTGTTTTCATCAACCGCTGTTTTTCTAGCAGCAGTTGTTCTCTAGAAGCTGTCAAGCAAACAAGCTCTGATAAACCAACCGTACGCTACCTCCCAGCACCAACGAGCTGGGAGGTCTGTCCACGGTGGACCGGTCTCTGCTGGAGGATCTGGGTCTGTCCACGGTGGACCGGTCTCTGCTGGAGGATCTGGGTCTGTCCACGGTGGACCAGGTCTCTGCTGGAGGATCTGGGTCTGTCCACGGTGGACCAGGTCTCTGCTGGAGGATCTGGGTCTGTCCACGGTGGACCGGTCTCTGCTGGAGGATCTGGGTCTGTCCACGGTGGACCGGTCTCTGCTGGAGGATCTGGGTCTGTCCACGGTGGACCGGTCTCTGTGCTGGAGGATCTGGGTCTGTCCACGGTGGACCTGGTCTCTGCTGGAGGATCTGGGTCTGTCCACGGTGGACCAGGTCTCTGCTGGAGGATCTGGGTCTGTCCACGGTGGACCGGTCTCTGTGCTGGAGGATCTGGGTCTGTCCACAGTGGACCGGTCTCTGCTGGAGGATCTGGGTCTGTCCACGGTGGACCAGGTCTCTGCTGGAGGATCTGGGTCTGTCCACGGTGGACCGGTCTCTGTGCTGGAGGATCTGGGTCTGTCCACAGTGGACCGGTCTCTGCTGGAGGATCTGGGTCTGTCCACGGTGGACCGGTCTCTGTGCTGGAGGATCTGGGTCTGTCCACGGTGGACCGGTCTCTGTGCTGGAGGATCTGGGTCTGTCCACGGTGGACCGGTCTCTGCTGGAGTCTGAGCTGAAGGAGTTTCTGGTGAACCTGCATGATTTCATCTGGTTTCATCAGAATCCGACCCGGTGGCTCCGATGACATCATCAAGAATAACTCTATAGAAACAGACCATCTTCTCTCTGAAGGTCTCTTTACTGATGGAGGTCTGATAGAGGATCAGGACTACACTGGGACTGGTTCAGAACCTGCTGACTTTTGGTTTCACACAGGACACAAACAGAGCCCCCCCCCTGGGTGAAAGTCCTGTGTTTGTTTGACCCAAACACTTTATCTTGTGACTTTTGCCCGATTTTAAACCCTTTTCTCCCATACCTCCCCCCCCCCATTCTGTCCCTGTCCTCCCTCTGTCCTCCCAGCATGCCACCCGTCTTGCCAGACCTGCTCCGGTCCCTCCCAGGCCGACTGCACCTCCTGCCCCCTGCTGGCCTCCCTACAGAGCGGCTACTGCAGGACGAGCTGCCCGGAGGGGCTTTTCCTCGACGCCGTCACTGGAGAGTGTCTCAGTAAGTCAGCCTGTGTGTGTGTGTGTGTGTGTGTGTGTGTGTGTGTG
>JAVDOI010000156.1:148558-149734 GCA_032191485.1 Leptoclinus maculatus
GTGAAGCCGGCGTCAGAGGACACACACAGCGTCTCTTCTTCACGCCCTGGTAAACCAGATAAAGACCCATGTCCCACTGCAGCTCCTCTCAACTTCTGCTGCACCTCACCGCTCGCTGGACTCGCGTCTTCTTCTCTTATTTATGAGGAAGCGACTAATCGAGAGAGATTAGGGTCTTTATTTCCCTGCGTGACTGTCCGTTAAAGGGGGATTCTGCTCAATATATTTCGGGATGCAGGGGGATAAAAATGTAAAAGAGAAGCGAGGTATTGGATAATGTGTGGAATGAATCCGGCCCACAGGAGGATACCATCCAGTTCTGCGTGCCGTGCATTTATATCTCCACGGTGCCTTTTTATGCGCTTAAAACAAATTGGTAACTGCGTCATAAAGAGGGACTCCAAGGACCCGAATCAATACCATTTCAGTTTATATTCATCTTTAGTCTGCACAGTCAATAATCCCCCTACGCCTGAGTCATCTGGTCTCCCAGCGTGGAGCCGGTATTACCTGCAGGAGGAACGCTGAGGGCGTGATGTAATGTGATGTGATATAAAAGGTGTGGCTGGGACAGGAGAGGAGAGGAAGCTCTTCTTCTTCTTCTTCTTCTTCCTGACATAAACCTACATGCAGCTGATTCTCCAGTTCCTCCAGTTCTGCACATGTTCTTATAGAAAGTGAAAGAATGCAAAGAAAGCGTATGGATACGTTTGTGTGACCACGCCATGGAAACAGGGGAGTTAAATATAACATGCGAAGATGTCACACACAACTCCCTCCTCCCTTCAGTTCATGTCTCTTATTCATCCCCTCCATCACTGGTAACAGATTCAGGTCTTTTCTTTTATTTAATGACTTTTGTCTTTTAAGCAAGTCTAAACTCTTTAAACATTCTACCTCTACCACTGATTCCTTAAGGGTTTTGAGCTGCATGATGAGGTTTGAATTACGTCTGCTTTATCCTCGTGCTCGCACTGCTTCTCATCAAGAGAAGTGGGAACCTTCTACGTGATCGGCCCGTCGTTTATCTGACTTTCCCCCTCAGCCGTCCCGGCCCCACACACCCTCCTCGCCCCTCCTCACCCTCCTCACCTTCACTCACACCTCCCTCACACCTCCTCACCCTCCTCGCCTCCTCGCCCCTCCTCACCCTTCCTCACCCTCCTCACACCTCCT
>JAVDOI010000156.1:149934-159934 GCA_032191485.1 Leptoclinus maculatus
GTACTTATTATCGTGTTACCGCTGTGAAGGAGCCGACACGTTTATCTCTCATCTGTTCTGCAGAGACCTCGTAGAAAAAGAAAAGGAATACAATATGGAAGCGTGTGGAGCCGTACTTCCACATAGAAGTGTTCGTCACACATCCTCTGACAGCCTTCTGTCTCTAGTCTGTGCTTGTTGAGTTTCACGAGGCTGTGATCATCCTAAAGGTCACAACGTGACAGTGAAGTCAGGTTTTCTCTCTGGAGGGACTCAACATCATCACACACGAGTTCAACTGGGCTCGTTAGATCCACAAGAGCCTCCGCATTCCAGTCAAATATTCAAATACACCATTTTTAGAATGTGAGTATCTGTAGAGAGGGAACTCGAGGGTACCGGAGAACCCATTTTCACTTTGTAGCATGAGTTCCGCCCCTTTCCAGATGAGCTACGAACATCTGCACGCTGGCTTTGAACCCAGCGCCGCCTCTGAAGGATGGTAATCAGGGGCTGAGCTGCCGAGGTGTGCAGGAGATGGGAGCCCCCCATTACATTTAATCGCAGCTCAATATGTGGCTTTTTTAATATTCCGCACATGACGTGAACACTTTGCTCTTTCCTCCCGTTATCTGTTCAGTACAAACGTCCAAATAAAACGTGTTTGTTCTGCATCTGGTCCACTGAGGGTCTGTTAGTGTGAGTGGCGGAGTGGAGCTACCTTCCTTATCCTGAATCTGACATTTAAAACAGCGTTGTCCCGTCTTTCTTTTCTTCGGGGCCGGAGCCAGCAGTGACTCAGAGCTGAGCGTGAGGAGGAGAGCTGCATGTGTGAATCCTTTTGTTGGGGCAGCATGTCTAGACAGGGTGAAGCCGGCGTCAGAGGACCACACAGCGTCTCTTCTTACGCCTGTAACCAGATAAAGACCATGTCCCACTGCAGCTCCTCTCAACTTCTGCTGCACTCACGCTCGCTGACTCGCGTCTTCTTCTCTTATTTATGAGGAAGCGACTAATCGAGAGAGATTAGGGTCTTTATTTCCCTGCGTGACTGTCGTTAAAGGGGGATTCTGCTCAATATATTTCGGATGCAGGGCGATAAAAATGTAAAAGAGGAGCGAGGTATTGGATAATGTGTGGAATGAATCCGGCCCACAGGAGGATACCATCCAGTCTGCGTGCCGTGCATTTATATCTCCACGATGCCTTTTTATGCGCTTAAAAAAAATTGGTAACTGCGTCATAAAGAGGGACTCCAAGGACCCGAATCAATACCATTTCAGTTTTATATTCATCTTTAGTCTGCACAGTCAATAATCCCCCGACGCCTGAGTCATCTGGTCTCCAGCGTGGAGCCGGATTACCTGCAGGAGGAACGCTGAGGCGTGATGTAATGTGATGTGATATAAAAGGTGTGGCTGGGACAGGAGAGGAGAGGAAGCTCTTCTTCTTCTTCTTCTTCTTCCTGACATAAACCTACATGCAGCTGATTCTCCAGTTCCTCCAGTTCTGCACATGTTCTTATAGAAAGTGAAAGAATGGAAAGAAAGTACAGCGTATGGATACGTTTGTGTGACCACGCCATGGAAACAGGGAGTTAAATATAACATGCGAAGATGTCACACACAACTCCTCCTCCTTCAGTTCATGTCTCTTATTCATCCCTCCATCACTTGGTAACAGATTCAGGTCTTTTCTTTTATTTAATGACTTTTGTCTTTTAAGCAAGTCTAAACTCTTTAAACATTCTACCTCTACCACTGATTCTTAAGGGTTTTGAGCTGCATGATGAGGTTTGATATCCGTCTGCTTTAACCTCGTGCTCGCTCTTCTCATCAAGAGAAGTGTGAACCTTCTACGTGATCGGCCTCTTTATCTGACTTTCCCCTCAGCCGTCCCGGCCCACACACCTCCTCGCCCCTCCTCGCCCTCCTCGCCCCTCCTCACCCTCCTCACACCTCCTCGCCCCTCCTCGCCCCTCCTCGCCCTCCTCACACCTCCTCACACCTCCTCGCCCCTCCTCGCCCTCCTCGCCCCTCCTCACCCTCCTCACACCTCCTCACACCTCCTCGCCCTCCTCGCCCCTCCTCACCCTCCTCACACCTCCTCACACCTCCTCGCCCTCCTCGCCCCTCCTCACCCTCCTCACACCTCCTCGCCCTCCTCGCCCTCCTCGCCCCTCCTCACACCTCCTCACCCGCAGAGCCCCGTTGTTCTGCCGGTTCCTCCGTAGATAGAGATCTCGGCAGCGCGGTCGGGTAACGTTAAGGTCCCCACCTCAGAGACTCAGACGGCATCAGATAAAACACAGCGAGGTGTTCTTCATTGTTCTGTGGGTTTATGTACACGGGTCTGTGGGGGGGTATCTAAAGATGGAGGGAGATCTGAGAGTTGATAGATTTCTTTTCTGGTTTTATTTCTCACAAAGGAATCATCGCTGAGGTTTAATTAGTGAACTTAACACCCGATCCCACACTAGATGAGACGTCCTCATTATAACTCCTCTTTTATGAATGTTCCTCTTGTGTTCCTCGTGTGTTCCTGTTGCGTAATTGTCTTCGCTTGTTGTTTCTGTGTCTTTCAAGAAGAACCCCACAGTCAAGGCATTTTAGAAGTAAACAGATTTCAGAAGAAGTGAATATAGATCAAAAGGTTTGTTATTCAGAGAGATTCCTCCGCTCTCTGGCCTCTCTCTGTGTCGCTTTGTGCATCCTGTCAAACGATGATGACGATGAGGAGCAAGAGTTGAAAATGATGAATGAACCATTTTTATTTTAACTTGAGCAAAAACAACTCGAGATTGAGACCGAACTCTCTCGATCCTGTAAATGTCATGAACTGTGCTGCTCAGCTTCATGAGGTAATCTTCTGCTTAACTTCCACTTTACAGACCAAACAATAACAGATGTTTGCAGTGTTTCCTTTACTTTGAGCTCCCAGTCTCACAGACCTTCATCAGAGTACGTTGCATACAGTAATATTATCGTGTGTGTGTGTGTGTGTGTGTCCTCCCTGCAGAGTGCAGCCCTGGCTGTCATCGCTGCGCGGCCGACCTGCAGACGGCCGTCGGCAGCGTCTGCCTGTGGTGCAGCGCGGCGAGGACCTGGCTGCTGGGCGACCACTGCGTCTCCGACTGTCCCCTACTGGGACACTACGGCTGGCACGGAGCCTGCATCGGTAAGGACTTTCACCTCCTCCTCGCGTTCATGCAGCACACAACAAGGTCAGAGGTCAGGCAGGGAGCGGTTCCACCTGCGAGGAATATCCCCACCGCCGCTTTAATGTCTTATTCATCCGTCAAAGAGCTCTAAAATTGGGGTCATCGTGTTGACCTGCGAGGAGTTGTCTTCTTAAATATAAAGAAATACTGAATTTAAACTCAGAGGTTTATTCTTTTTATTCTGCGGTGGATTGAATTCTCAGGTCAAATGTCCTCGGGCTATAGAAGTACATCAGAAAAGTACTCAGACACACTCCCTGATACTCCTATAATACCCACAAGAACTCCAAATCCACACATTTCCTCCCAGCTCAGTCCTCATGCTCTGACACGGAGAAGAGATTCTAAACTATGACTGGGCAGATAATGGGGGGATTTGGAGGCATTACTGTGTTTGAGGACACCTGTATTATTGATTTAACAGTTACTCTGCTCTAAAAGTGATGGTTCTAAAGTAATGTTTTGTATAATGTAGCCATCATCACCCTCGTTAGGATCCTTCTAGTCATCATTATCATCATCACCCTCGTTAAGATCCTTCTAGTCATCATTATCATCATCACCCTCGTTAGGATCCTTCTAGTTATCATTATCATCATCACCCTCGTTAGGATCCTTCTAGTCATCATTATCATCATCACCCTCGTTAGGATCCTTCTAGTCATCATTATCATCATCACCCTCGTTAGGATCCTTCTAGTCATCATTATCATCATCACCCTCGTTAG
This sequence comes from Leptoclinus maculatus, assembly GCA_032191485.1. Taxonomy (NCBI): domain Eukaryota; kingdom Metazoa; phylum Chordata; class Actinopteri; order Perciformes; family Stichaeidae; genus Leptoclinus; species Leptoclinus maculatus. The sequence continues at coordinate 153,862 of JAVDOI010000156.1, forward strand.
GATCCTTCTAGTCATCATTATCATCATCACCCTCGTTAGGATCCTTCTAGTCATCATTATCATCATCACCCTCGTTAGGATCCTTCTAGTCATCATTATCATCATCACCCTCGTTAGGATCCTTCTAGTCATCATTATCATCATCACCCTCGTTAGGATCCTTCTAGTCATCATTATCACCATCACCCTCGTTAGGATCCTTCTAGTCATCATTATCATCATCACCCTCGTTAGGATCCTTCTAGTCATCATTATCACCATCACCCTCGTTAGGACCCTTCTAGTCATCATCATCACCATCACCCTCGTGAGGATCCTTCTAGTCATCATTATCACCATCACCCTCGTTAGGATCCTTCTAGTCATCATTATCATCATCACCCTCGTTAGGATCCTTCTAGTCATCATTATCATCATCACCCTCGTTAGGATCCTTCTCGTCATCATTATCATCATCATCCTCGTTAGGATCCTTCTAGTCATCATTATCATCATCATCCTCGTTAGGATCCTTCTAGTCATCATTATCATCATCACCCTCGTTAGGATCCTTCTAGTCATCATTATCATCATCACCCTCGTTAGGATCCTTCTAGTCATCATTATCATCATCACCCTCGTTAGGATCCTTCTAGTCATCATTATCATCATCACCCTCGTTAGGATCCTTCTAGTCATCATTATCATCATCACCCTCGTTAGGATCCTTCTAGTCATCATTATCATCATCACCCTCGTTAGGATCCTTCTAGTCATCATTATCATCATCACCCTCGTTAGGATCCTTCTAGTCATCATTATCACCATCACCCTCGTTAGGATCCTTCTAGTCATCATTATCATCATCACCCTCGTTAGGATCCTTCTAGTCATCATTATCACCATCACCCTCGTTAGGACCCTTCTAGTCATCATCATCACCATCACCCTCGTGAGGATCCTTCTAGTCATCATTATCACCATCACCCTCGTTAGGATCCTTCTAGTCATCATTATCATCATCACCCTCGTTAGGATCCTTCTAGTCATCATTATCATCATCACCCTCGTTAGGATCCTTCTCGTCATCATTATCATCATCATCCTCGTTAGGATCCTTCTAGTCATCATTATCATCATCATCCTCGTTAGGATCCTTCTAGTCATCATTATCATCATCACCCTCGTTAGGATCCTTCTAGTCATCATTATCATCATCACCCTCGTTAGGATCCTTCTAGTCATCATTATCATCATCACCCTCGTTAAGATCCTTCTAGTCATCATTATCATCATCACCCTCGTTAGGATCCTTCTAGTCATCATTATCATGATCACCCTCGTTAGGATCCTTCTAGTCATCATTATCATCATCACCCTCGTTAGGATCCTTCTAGTCATCATTATCATCATCACCCTCGTTAGGATCCTTCTAGTCATCATTATCATCATCACCCTCGTTAGGATCCTTCTAGTCATTATTATCATCATCACCCTCGTTAGGATCCTTCTAGTCATCATTATCATCATCACCCTCGTTAGGATCCTTCTAGTCATCATTATCATCGTCACCCTCGTTAGGATCCTTCTAGTCATCATTATCATCATCACCCTCGTTAGGATCCTTCTAGTCATCATTATCATCATCACCCTCGTTAGGATCCTTCTAGTCATCATTATCATCATCACCCTCGTTAGGATCCTTCTAGTCATCATTATCATCGTCACCCTCGTTAGGATCCTTCTAGTCATCATTATCATCATCACCCTCGTTAGGATCCTTCTAGTCATTATTATCATCATCACCCTCGTTAGGATCCTTCTAGTCATCATTATCATCATCACCCTCGTTAGGATCCTTCTAGTCATCATTATCATCGTCACCCTCGTTAGGATCCTTCTAGTCATCATTATCATCATCACCCTCGTTAGGATCCTTCTAGTCATCATTATCATCATCACCCTCGTTAGGATCCTTCTAGTCATCATCAGCCTTTTATAACATCATCCTCGTCGTTATTGACCGTTTTACAGCCAACGTCATAATAAATGTGCATGTTGGCAACAGAAGTGTTGTTTCCCCCCAAACATCCAGACGAGTTATCGAGCTTTACACATTGAATTAAAACAGTTACCAGCATCAGAACGTCTGCTTGTTTCATGTTCGGTTGTTAGAGCAACAGGTTCTCTTTAACGAGCCCAACGCCTCCGTGGTTGCTTGTAGCTCCTAACGTCTCTCTGGTGGAGCGTTACACAGATACATGTTTATATCTGGACTCTACATACTGGACACCAGCTGATGTTTTCTTCACTGACCTCTTTGTTTAGGTTGTATTCTCCATCTTTGCTGCTTAAAGTCCTCACATAGCTCCTCAAGCTGTCTCACTTCATACCTTCTGTTACCAATCTTACGTACGACATCATTGTTTACGTTCATAATTATTATCATCCTCATCCTGCTCTTCTTCAACGTAATCCCCCCTGACCATCATCATCCTCGTCGATATCACCTTCATCCATCAGCCTGCTTATCATTATCATCCTCACCCTCTTCATCACCTTCAGCCTCTCTCCTACGCTGCTCATCTACTGCACGATTATCCCAGTGATCATTGTTATTGGCCTCGTGTCCCTCTTCCTCCTCCTCCTCCTCCTCCTCCTCCTCCTCCTCCTCCTCCTCCTCATCATTCCAATCATGTGGAAGCCGCTGCTGTAAAACCTGCACACACATTTAAATGTGTGAACAGGAAGCGTCAGGCTGTAAGACTAAAAACCTCTGGGGTCTCATTTAGCTGAGCCCGACACACACACACACACACACACACACACACACACACACACACACACACACACACACACATATATAAGACACAAAGACAGAGAGATGGAAATAGCATTTCTAGATACAGGTAACATCTCGCTCCTCCTGCTGTAGATTCGGGCCAGAGGATGAATTTCACCACATCAGAGGGAGATTTAATGTTTCCATCTTTTTATTTTGGTGGTGATGATTATTATTCAAGGATGTGTGTGTGTGTGTGTGTGTGTGTGTGTGTGTGTGTGTGTGTGTGTGTGTGTGTGTGTGTGTGTGTGGTGGAGGGGGGGAGCGTGAGCAGCAGAGCAATCTGAGAATGATTAGACCCTTGGTAGTGATTAGTGAGACTTATGAATATGTATATATATATATATTTTTTTTCTTATCAAGGACTTCATATTTCAGCAGCTTTTAGTCGTTCAACTTCTCTGCAAGTTCCAGGTTTGTCCCAGTGAGGATTGAACTGCAGCACAGACTCTATCCTGCATGTTTCTGATATAGTGTTTCTCTTATTATTATTCTAACGTGTACCTCCGTCATGTATTCTAACGCTGCGTTATTCTAGTTCATCTCACATTGTCGTTGTAGTGCTTTAACCATATGCTGTTCCCGTGACCTCATTTCTCAACATGGAGTCTTTTAAAGTGGACATACCATGAAAAATGTAGACTTATGGTCTCAATCTCTAGTTTCAAGTCTTCTTCAATACAGCATGATGTTCATTTAGTACATTATGGTCCATTTAGAGTCAAACAGACCATGAAGCAGGGGATGCTTTAGGGCGGGGCTTACTGTGATTGACAGGTCTCTACCAGAGACGTACACGGCGTCTCTACGTCACTCCTCCTCCTTCATCTCATGTTAATGAACTGAAATCATCTTTCTTTTTTTAATTCAACCCAGGGTGCCATCCGTCATGTGACGCCTGCAGTGGCTCGGGGCCTCACGCCTGTACTTCCTGCCCCGCCGGCAGCCTCCTGCTGCCCTCGGGTCTCTGCGCTCCCAAATGTACCCCCGGATACTACGACGACGGCCACAGGATCTGTCAGGGTAAGTGAGGGGGGGGGGGGTAACCTGAAAGATAACACACCGAAAGAACTAGAGACGCCTACTGCTGTACGTGCTATCCAGAAGCTCCGAGATTACATCCGAGACCCCTAATGATACAGGGCGTGGACAAAATAATAAGAACAGTCGATAGTACAGCAGTTAGTACCTCTGAAGATACATAAACTCAGTTCTACACAATCATTGGTTACGTGTGTCACAGTTGTTTTTAATCAACAACGAGCAGCTATAGTTGATGAGAATATTTTGCAAATATTCACAAATGACCAAAATCTGTAGCTGCAGCCTGAAGAGGATCATTTGCAAACTCAAGTCATGAAATCATGACAACAGACGTGATGAAACGGGTTTAATCCGATGCTCGACCCTCTTTTGTCTCCGGCAGCGTGCGACGGCCAGTGCCTGACGTGCGACATGCCCGGGGTCTGTACGTCCTGCCGCGACCCGGCCAAGGTGCTGCTGTTCGGAGAATGCCAGTACGACAGCTGCGCCCACCAGTACTACCTCAACACCACGACCCGGGCCTGCAGAGGTACACACACACACACACACACACACACACACTTCATGGTACATGGGGGGGGGGGGTGAGGGGGAAACGCTGGATTAATAATGAGGATATCTAGCGTGCCCTTTATGATATTCATAAATTACCCTCCATCCATATTGCACGTGTGCTACATTGAGTTTATGGGCTCCATTGATCAAGTGATGAACTGTGAGACCAGATATGCAAAATCCTAAACAATGCGTGTGCGTTTGAACTCAGCATTAAATCTCCCCGCGTTGCAGGGAAGTTGATGAATGAGCCTCAGAGGATCTGGATTGAATAACTTTAATACTTTCTCTCCTTCATGCAGTAGCTCTTGTTTAACCAGCCCAGACTTCACTCCGTTTTATCGCCAACTCACGAATAAGAAAATATCTCTTACCTCTCAGAGGAAGCACTGAGGTTGTGAATGCGGACCGTGTTGTCACACCGGCTTAACGCAGATATCCACAACGTGAAGCTGAACCCCACAGACTTCCCCCTTTATCAGCGATGCGGTTCAGCGTAATGGGACCCCCCCCCCATGTCTAACACGGGATTATAAACTCAAGAGAACCGCTAGAGGCGAGATGCTCAGAGTGATTTCCTGTTAGCGGCGCCTCTCGGCATCGACGGGTCGGGTTTTAGCCGTCCGGCCCGCGGCGCCGCTGCGTTCATCCCCTCGAGCTGCAGCAGCTACCTCGTTGATCCTGAACCCGGGATGAACCCACAGCGCTACGAAGCAGCACTCTAAAACTAAAACCCTGAGAGAAGCTTTTCTGCCAACAACCTACATTCGTTTTGGATTCATCACTGATCTTTCTCGAGGGAGGAACCCCCTAATTTACCTCTCGGCTCCTGTTGGATCCTCAAAAAGAAAGAAAAACCTCTTTTATTCATCACAGGAGAGTCGCAGCTTCTCTACTCTCCCACTGAGATCCAACAGGATCTATATATATATATATATATCTATATATATATATATATATATATATATATATATATATATATATATATATTGAGCTGTTTGTGTAGTTTTCTTTTCTTCACCATCTCACTCACAATAAACACTGCAGAGTTCACAAATAGACCAACAATCAGTTGACTTAGTGTTACACTTACACGTGTATTCTGTATAATATGAGATATGATATGAAGCTTCCTGTGTCGTGGCTGATCTCTTCTTTGTTGAACCTTTGAATACAAACCTAGAAGCTCACACACACACAGTTTAATTTGTCCTAATTGTGTTTAATTCCCTCGTCAATATTAACGGAGCACAAACACAACAGATGTGAAGGTGAAGAGAGAGAAGAGAGGAAGAAACACACAACTGGGTTTATAGAAATAATGAAATCTGTTTCTTTCTTCTGTTCTCACCTTCTAATCCCCACACACACACACACACACACACACACACACACACACACACACACACACACACACACACACACACACACACACACACACACACACACACACACACACACCATCTCCTCTCCCTCCTCCTTATCCTCCTCCTCCTCTTCCTCCTCTTCATCCTTCTCCTATTCTTCCTTCTATTCCCTCTCCTCCTCTTCCTCCTCCTCTTCCTCCCCCTCCTCTTCCTCCTCCTCTTCATCCTCCTCTTCCTCCTCCTCCTCCCTCTCATCTTCCTCCCCCTCCTCCTTCTCCTCCTCCTC
>JAVDOI010000156.1:162434-229934 GCA_032191485.1 Leptoclinus maculatus
CAGAGCTACACTGACTTCCATTGTCTCCACTCACTCCTGAGGCTGCAAAGGATTTAGATTCAGAGAGATTGAGTCATTGTTGAAATAAGAATGAATCATAAAGGAGCTTCAGACTTACCCATGCAGGTCAGAGAGAATTTATGAGACAAAGATGCAAGTTATTGAATAGTGACAGAAGTAAAAGTGTTTTTCATCTCTGCTCCGACGGCCCATTAGGAGTTCCCTGTTACCACGATACTAATTACTTCTCCTGAATAACACCGAGAAGAACATTGTCTGCAGAGGCAGGTCATTAGAGGAGTCTTGTACTTTTTATTTTTGGGTCTTTCATGTTCTAACGGTGCTCGTTAACCTGCAGGCGGAGACGGCGAGGCCTTCAGGATCTCACCGTGGTCGTGAGATGATTGGTGGAATCTGACTGTAACAGAGAACTCTATTATCATGAGTCCCTTTGTGATAAATGCTTTCTTCTTGTGAAATAATGAACATTTGTTTCAGCCTCTAGGCTTCAACTAATCCATTAGTTAATCCGGTGAACTAGCCTGGAACCAAATTACTTTTTGTTGTTTCTTTTCTCTTTTTAATTTTTTGCCTGACGAGAAGAAAGAAAAGTTGAGAAACTTTCGTCCTTTTTAAATTACAGACTTATTCTCATTTGTGAGTTTAATTGCGTGGCCGAAAGTTTTGAGGATTCCGAGTGCCTGTCGGCGTCGTTAGAGGAGATATAATGAGATTACCTCTTAAAAGAGCTGATCTTTAGAAAGTTCACCAACAAAGTCACTTCCAATTAAAGACAACTTTTAAAATGCCACGCCAAGACCCAGACGCCTCTCGTAGTTCACCAGACGTCTCTGCCACACACACACACACACACACACACACACACACACACACACACACACACACACACACACACACACACACACACACACACACACAGACAAAGACACACACACACAGACACCTACACACACACACACACAGACACACACACACACACACACACACACACACACAGACAAAGACACACACACACAGACACCTACACACACACACACACAGACACACAGAGACACACACACAGACAAACACAGACAGACACACACACACACACACACACACACACACACACACACACACACACAGAGACACACACACACACACACACACACACACAGACAAAGACACACACACACACAGACACACACACACACACACAGACACACAGACACACACACACAGACACACACACACACACACACAGACAGACACCTACACACACACACACAGACAAAGACACACACACACACAGACACACACACACAGACACACACACACAGACACACACACACACACACACACAGACAAAGACACACACACACACAGACACACACACACAGACACACACACACACACACACACAGACAGACAAACACAGACAGACACACACACACACACACACACACACACACACACACACACACACACAGAGACACACACACACACACACAGACAAAGACACACACACACACAGACACACACACACAGACACACAGACACACACACACAGACACACACACACACACACACAGACAGACACCTACACACACACACACACACACAGACAAAGACACACACACACACAGACACACACACACAGACACACACACACAGACACACACACACACACACACACAGACAAAGACACACACACACACAGACACACACACACACACACAGACACACACACACACACACACAGACAGACACCTACACACACACACACACACACAGACAAACACAGACAGACACACACACACACACACACACACACACAGACAAACACAGACAGACAGACACACACACACACACACACAGACACACACATACACACTCACACAGACACATACACTCTCACACACACGCAGACACGCAGACACACACACCTTTCCCGTTTTCATTTCATAACCTCGTCTCATCCCTCCACCCACTCACTCTGATCCAGCTGCAATTTTAATTGGATACATTGACGGCTTTTAAAATGCATTATAATGTATTAATTCGGCTTATTAGAGGCTCTATGTTGTTTCACTCTATTATTATTACAAATTAATCAACTTATGAAACCTGTCAGCTTTCTTTTCTTTAGTTGTATGAGACAAATATGAGACAGTTTGAACCACATAATCAAAGATAATTGGACATCTTAACCCAAAACAATTAGATTAAGAGAGTTAATTACAGCGAAATGTTCTAACCTTTAAATCTGTCTCTTCTTTCTTTCATGTGTCATTGTGATGAAATCTCTTCAGGTGTATTTGCTTTAATCTTGTTTCTGACACACAGGAATCATTAAAGTCTGATGTTTTGTTTGCGGTTCACCTGGAAGATCAAAACCTTTTCAAGTTCACTTTGAATGATTGCTCTTGAGATAGTTCATGTTCTTCTTCTTCTCTCCCTCCTCCTCTCAGTGAACACCCAGCCCCCGGCCCTCCGGGTCAACGGTTCCCTGCTGGTCCCCATCGGCGGCTTCGCCCCGCTGCCCCTCGCCCTGCTGCAGGCGACGGACCCCGACAGTCCGTCCGAGCGGCTGATCTTCCAGCTCGTCCGGGGCCCCGCTAACGGCCGGCTGGTCCTGTTCAGAGGGGAGGGAGAAGGAGAGGAGGGAGGGAAGGCCGGCCGAGACCTGACCGGGGACGACACCTTCACCTGGGCGGAGCTGAGATCCGGCCGGGTCCGGTTCAGACACCAAAAAGACAAAGCCAGGTCAGTGGATGTGTGTCGGGAGGTGGAAGAAAGTCAAAGACCCAATATGAGCTGGTGTTGGTGATGATGTTACGTGTAAAATGATGATTTAAATGTAAATGTTACATTATTATAAACTGGAAATGAAAGCACAAAACAAAGTGTTGTAACGTTCCGGTCCTCCATGAGCCTCCAGAACGGCTTCAGTCCTCCATTTCCTCATTTGCTGTTTTGATGATGGTGCTAGAGAATGTTATGTTATGCTGCCCTCAATCTAAATGGTCCAACGGGCATCAGCCAACCGTCTTTTACGACCTTCCTCCTGACCATAATTGAAGAGGAGGTGGGTGGATTTTCCAGTGAACGTGTTTCCTTGACGTAGGTTTAAAAGAGATTGAAATTAATTTAGATCGACAGCAGTTTCCAGTGGCGGTGAGTCGCACTGGGCTCCCCTGATTCGTGTGTTGAAGATCTTTCGGTCAATCGTGTGTTCAGCGTGCGAGAGTTGCCCGATCTGATTTGACCGCAGTTCAGTACCATCTTACTGCCACAGATCAGATGAAAGCTTTAAACGGGGCCCATTAATCTTCATAGCGCTCCATAAAAGTGATCCTGGTAATGATCTACAAATAAATTGGGATATTAAAAATAACACACCTTTGTCCTGAGGGAGTCATCAGCACATAGAGACGTTTTAATTGATCTAAGATTGTTCATGGAACTGTGTCAACTGTTTCCAATGCCTCCGTCTCCTACACTGTAGAGTAATGAATCACAGCGGCTCCTTTGATGTGCGTATCAGCGCCGAGGTTTCCGTGGTTATTTCGCAACAGCCTGGTCCTTGTTGTGCAAAGTTTAACCAGCGGATCTGGCTCGCCTATTTGTGGCTCACCAGAAATCAACATCACTCCAATTAGAGAGTGCAGATGAAACAGCTACCTGATGCCTTCAGGTAGCTGTCATGGATGAATCGTTGTCCTGCATCGCTGGCATTGATGCCATAATAGGAATAAAATCAACTGGTTGAAAATAATTTGTATACAACCGACGAATTCATGAACCAGGACATGCAGGGCTTCCTCTGAGGAGGTCAGCTGATGGAATATAAAGAGCGATACAAGTCTGCGTACGGAGGTCGAGATGGATGGATGAGTCCAGACTCTCTCATCCAACATTTGTAGCTAAACCTACGAAACATAATGTGCTGTGATTCATAGATATTCCATGAAATAATTTTGTAGGTTATGCACGTAATCGTGAACGAGAACTTAGTTAGACCACAAAAACACATACAGGGTGGCCGGGAGGAGAGGTGGAGGGGCCCAACACAACAGTCATCTTTTAGCCAAGTCAACGGTGATTTATTTGTCACGTAATTTGCGTACTTCAGTAGTTATTTTAACCTAACTAAGAATTTAAAGATCTTTTCCTAAACCTAACTAAGAATTTAAAGATCTTTTCCTAAACCTAACTAAGAATTTAACGATCTTTTCTTAAACCTAACTAAGTATTTAAAGATCTTTTCTTAAACCTAACTAAGTATTTAAAGATCTTTTATTAAACCTAACTAAGTATTTAAAGATCTTTTATTAAACCTAACTAAGTATTTAACGATCTTTTCCTAAACCTAACTAAGTATTTAACGATCTTTTCTTAAACCTAACTAAGTATTTAACGATCTTTTCCTAAATCTAACTAAGTATTTAACGATCTTTTCCTAAACCTAACTAAGTATTTAACGATCTTTTCCTAAACCTAACTAAGTATTTAACGATCTTTTCCTAAACCTAACTAAGTATTTAACGATCTTTTATTAAACCTAACTAAGTATTTAACGATCTTTTATTAAACCTAACTAAGTATTTAACGATATTTTATTAAACCTAACTAAGTATTTAACGATCTTTTATTAAACCTAACTAAGTATTTAACGATCTTTTCTTAAACCTAACTACGTATTTAAAGATCTTTTATTAAACCTAACTAAGTATTTAACGATCTTTTATTAAACCTAACTAAGTATTTAACGATCTTTTCTTAAACCTAACTAAGTATTTAACGATCTTTTCTTAAACCTAACTAAGTATTTAACGATCTTTTCTTAAACCTAACTAAGTATTTAACGATCTTTTCCTAAACCTAACTAAGTATTTAACGATCTTTTCTTAAACCTAACTAAGTATTTAACGATCTTTAAACCTAACTAAGTATTTAAAGATCTTTTATTAAACCTCACTAAGTATTTAACGATCTTTTCTTAAACCTAACTAAGTATTTAACGATCTTTTATTAAACCTAACTAAGTATTTAACGATCTTTTATTAAACCTAACTAAGTATTTAACGATCTTTTATTAAACCTAACTAAGATGTTTGGTTGCCTAAACCTAACTATTGTTTCCCGTGAAGACGGAAGTTTATTTTGAAAAGTCAGTGTAGCTTAAAAAGTAATTTTTCGTAAGATATCATATGAACCATTGTTTGAGGATAGTATGATTAGCCAAACAAACACAGGACTTTCACCCAGAAGACCACTGTTTGTGTCCCGTATTAAACCAATTAATCAATTAACTTTCTTTAAAATGTACGTTAAGAGTTACATAACATACGTACTTAATTCAACCCAAACCACAATCTTTTCCCTAAACTAACCAAGTAGTTTTGTTGCCTAAACACAGGTGCAACAATCCTTGTATGAGGATACGTTTCACACAGCGAGTCACCAAGATTGACAAACCAGGTGCAGGCGAGAAGAATAACCTCCGTGTTCCCCGTGAACAACGACAGCGAGCTGATGCAACACTGCAAAGCCCTCAAAAGCAAAAGAGACAGACAGACAAAAGACAGGAAGTACACAGCTGTGGTGAAGCAACAGAGGAAGATTACGTATGCGGACAGAAGGAGAGAAGTGAAACTGACACTTCATTTGGTTATTTTGTGACGTAATCGTGTGAAATTGGTGAACGTGTACGACGGTACACCAGAGATGAACCTGTGACGGCGGTCTCATGAATGCTGGTTGATCGTCCGTCAGGATGATTTCACATCATTTTCATACTCATCAAACCTTCCAGTGAGCCCTCGCTCCCTGTATGGAAGAAAGTACACTCATTATGCTTCCCTATGTATTTATTCATGTTTTCCTTTAATTAGTCTCCTGTCTGTAAAGCTATACAAAGATCTTCTGTCCAGTTAACACCCAACACTTTACAATGCATCTGGTATTGAAATTCATTTCTCCTTTAGTTGCCCGAGTGTGACTCACGCCATGTCTCCTTGTCTCCTTGTCTCCTCCCCTCCACCCTCGAGCATCCTGACATTTCATCTTTCCTTGCTATTCTTATTGGCCCATCTGCCAGCCGTCTTCTTTAAATTCATGCAGCTTCCTGGTTGGAAAGTTCATTTCCATTAACCCACCCACGTCCCGGAGATGCATCACATTTACACTTCCCTCGTTTTAAATGTGGAAGAATTTGCATTTGTTCTGCATTTTATTCTGCCGTATCTGACGGTGTGATTAGCCAGTGTGAGTCTCAGTGCCATAGATCAAATAGGCCGCTAATATGCAAAGAAAGAATTCATGCCGCCTCTTTAGAGCTCAGCCTGGAGACAGTTTTCCTCACTACAGCTGTTCTGCTTTGGCTTTTTCCTGCAACAAATCTGTGTCATTTTGAGTTTGGGCCCAGTGTCCGTACAGCCGATCGGAATCGACATGTTGAACAGATAATTCAGTCCTGACTCAGCTGGTCTGGCCTCGAACGGAGGCAAGCCAGTGAATTAGCTAAATGTGCTCCACTGCCCAGTTCTGAGCCATTAGATTAATGGAGACAATAACACATAAAGCCCCAAATAGGATTTAATCTGCATATTATAGCCATATTTGTCAAATTATGTGGAGTGGGGGATAATGGCTGCAGACACAGAGCCACAAACAAATGCTCTCATGTTTGATTCCCTTTAGAGTCCAGCAGAGGAAAACACGTCCAAATGTCCTGTTCACTACAGAAAGGTGTTAGGGACAGATTTTTATTATAGTGCATTTTGAGATTAAAGTTGAAGTGTCAAGAATGAGGTTAAACTCTCGGTATTTATTTTATTTTGCATTTTTAAGATGAAGTCAAAATGTTTATAATAAAGAGTAAAAGGTGAAGAATAACGTTGTACTGAGAATAATGCAATTGAGAAGAGGAAGATCTTTTTTAATTTGCATTTCAAGAATACAATTTTGACTTTATTCTCGTAAAAGCAATAATAAAAAACATCTTTCTCCTCATTTTTCCCTCATGTCCGGCCCTGACACTCATAAAAGAGAAGCAGAATATATAGTCGGCAGCTGCTTAAGATGAGCTAAATTCTTCACTTGTCAAAAGAAGGTATTTTCAATCTTTACTGCCTCAGCAGAACATGTCAAGTGTCAAGTCACAAACTGAGTAGTATGTCTTAAGTGGCATACTTTACTATTGAGAAGTATTTAAACACGTATACACACATCGCACAGATCAAAAGATGCTCCATTTTTGTCTCAAGGCTGCATTAAAAAAAGAAATCCCTCTTTCATCTTATATGAATGCAGCAAATATACGAGCCACATTAATTACCTGTGCATACAAATAGATTCAGGGACACGGTGTTACTTTAATAAGCTGTCCAATATTTCTTTGTCCAGAATTATTCTAACCATAACAAATGCTGTGAAGCTGTGACCAGTCGCACCTTTAGTTTGTTGAAAGGCGCTGTGAGAATGTGCTCTGTGAAGGAATGACACCAGCAACACCACGAGCCTCAAGAGCTTCAGTGCTCCGTGTCATACGTTCTCCAAGTCGCTGAATGAGAGAATTACTTATCTGTAACCGTTTACATGCTAATTCAACATGACATCGTCAATTAATTATGCCACAGGAAACAATTAAACATTAAATCATGACAGTATTTCACTTTATAGAATTTGCTTCATAAGTGAACAAACTATCTGCTGACCACAGCTAAAACTACTGTTTATGTACTCTTTATGCACCACAACAGGGGAGGATCATATTTAAGTATTGAAGTACTTTATCATTTTGAGATATTTGTACTTTACTTGGGTATCCATTTTTGCTAATTTATACTTCTCTAATTTATTTGACAACATCATGTACTTCAACCCAGTCACCAGAATACATGTTGGTATTGTATGTTTTTGCAAACCAAGTGATCCAAAAAACATGGTTAAGGTTAGAAAAAACATCATGGTTTGGGATTTTCTTATAACAATGTAACAACCTAACATAACATCGTAACAATGTAACGTAACAATGTAACGTAACAATGTAACGTAACAATGTAACGTAACAATGAAACGTAACAATGTAACGTAACAATGTAACGTAACAATGAAACGTAACAATGAAACGTAACAATGTAACGTAACAATGTAACGTAACAATGTAACGTAACAATGAAACGTAACAATGTAACGTAACAATGTAACGTAACAATGTAACGTAACAATGAAACGTAACAATGAAACGTAACAATGAAACGTAACAATGTAACGTAACAATGTAACGTAACAATGTAACGTAACAATGAAACGTAACAATGAAACGTAACAATGTAACGTAACAATGAAACGTAACAATGTAACGTAACAATGTAACGTAACAATGAAACGTAACAATGAAACGTAACAATGAAACGTAACAATGTAACGTAACAATGTAACGTAACAATAAAACGTAACAATGTAACGTAACAATGAAATGTAACAATGTAACGTAACAATGAAACGTAACAATGTAACTTAACAATGTAACGTAACAATTTAACGTAACAATGTTGCATAATAATGTAACGTAAGATCGTAATGCAAGATTGTAAGGTGACATCACAATGCAACATTGTAACGCAACATCATAATGTAAGGCAACAAAGTTATGTTATTTCTAAAGTTAGAATGCTGACCCTTTAATGAAGGTCATCGTTGTTTAATATCCAAAACATTAAACGTGTATTGTAGCTCTGAGATTGGCCGTGTCCGAGCCCTCAGCCCCAAGGACTTGTGGGTAATAAGCCTCGTCTTTATGATGCTGAGGCGGCTCGGTGAGAGGAGACGTCGTTGATGAGGAGTGTGTGTGTGTGTGTGTGTGTGTGTGTGTGTGTGTGTGTGTGTGTGTGTGTGTGTGTGTGTGTGTGTGTGTGACGTGACTGTTCTCCTCTCACCTACACAGCACCGAGGTGATTAGATCTAATAACTACACACCAGGGGAGCCACACTGGACTCATTTTCCCAGAAAGCTCCAGGGTTAACTAAAGGCTTTTTATAGGTCATGTTTATTGAAAGTGAAGAATCAGAGAGACGACGAGCTTTGACCTCTTTAATTCAAGGCTGTTTATTAGATGATCTGATTTTAAGTGATTTAACAACATCTCTCTCTCTCTCTCTCTCTCTCTCTCTCTCTCTCTCTCTTCCTTTCTTGTTCTTTCCTTCTCCCTTCCTGTAGGACTGGTGAGTTCTCCTTGCGTGTCGCTGACCCCCAGCTGTTTTCTCAACCAGAAACCATTCAAGTTCAGGCCGTGTCAATGCAGGTATGTACTGTATGAAACACAGCTCACTCTTAATGACACACAAACCGTCCTAAACATAACACCCACAGACTGTAAATTATTGCATCATAAGCGTATTCTCCCGGCAGAAAATTGACTACGAATATAGATATCTCATAAAGATGTCTGCTGCGCAGGTTAATTCAGTATCATTACAGATAATAGAGAAAGATACTCTGCCAGGGCACATTTGTTTCCTGTGGAACACCATCTGGATCTGTGCTCCGAGGTTACAACGCCACGTCGATACTTGTGTCCTTGTTGGGAAAGACAAAAGTATAAATGTCAGTTTCTAAAAACCTTTTACTGTTAAAGTTTCTTATCTTTTGTCAAGTGAGTATCTGATGGATAAATATGACACAGCCAGCAGAAGAGTGTTAGAAGGACACTATCTCACTCTCTACGAGCAAAACCACAAAAACACCTTTAGTGCTGCAGTATTTACTACTATTTGATCAGTATTTGCCCAGAACAGAACAACTAGAGACAAGATAGCATGCTGAGCTAGCTACACGGTTAGCTGATAACTTCTTCTATAGTTTATTCATCCAACAACATAAAGTACAGTAAATGAAAACACAGAAATGTGAGAGAAGCTTTACCGTCGCCGTGGACGGCAAGCGGCACTCAGCCAACAGTTAATCTGGAAAGCCTGACAGTTTTTGCTGCATCATCCCAGCTGATCTGCATTCCTCACGGTTTTTTTGGCTCCGTCCCAAAGGGACTGAAGCCAGGGCCGTGATTGGCCGATGTCGGCCTCGACAGCGGGGCCGTGATTGGTGTTCAGCTGACCTCTGATTTTAGCCCAAATATGGAAAATAATGAGGAACAAGGGATTAAAGGCTCTCTCTGAGATGATGGGTTAGGGTGACAGCTGTGCTGTGTGTGTGTGTGTGTGTGTGTGTGTGTGTGTGTGTGTGTGTGTGTGTGTGTGTGTGTGTGGTAACAAATTACAGTAATGATGTAATTACCTGAGTGAAAAATGTCTATTAGGAAAAACCAAAATCATCCATATCTGTCACAGGAAGCACCAACTTCCAGGCAAAATATGTTGTTTTAAAAGGAAGCTTTGGTGCAGTTAAGTGTATTAGCATTATAAAATACATATAAATGTTGACTCTGAGGGGCTCCTGAATCCCTCTCAGGCCTCTCAGGTCTGCCTCCTCCTCCTCGTCTGCCCAAATCACGTAACCTTGCGTTGCAGATTAATTAACAACATTAACAAGAGGATTTGTTTTTGCTAAATCTCTACAAGAGGACACGTTTCTGCTGTTGCAGCCCTACTGAATCCTCCCTAAATGAGAAGAAGACTATTTGTGCTATGCAGCCCTCCACGCATAGAAAAAAGAGAAATAGTTGATTGAAATCCCCGTCAGATCTGCAGCCAGCGGGCACCTCAGAATGTAATAGCCTCAGGAATGAGAGATCTGAGCTGCAGATAGCCCCCCCCCCCCCCCCCCCCACACTCGCCTTTCTGACAGGAGTAGCTGCTTCTTTTGAAAAATAAAGTTTCCAAGAGTCCGGTATCTCCTAGGGCCATTTCTAAAGAGGTGGTCTCACACAGCCCCACATCTTAATCCTAAAGAGGAGACCTTTAGTGATATCGTGGCTCTCTTAGCTGTGGACCTTCTGCTTTGCACTAAGCTGTCAATCATTACCAGGGACACAGTAGAGACCTGTCAATCACTGTGTAGCCCCGCCCTAAAGCATCCCCTGCTTTATGGTCTGTTTGACTCTAAATGGACCATAATGTACTAAATGAACATCATGCTGTATTGAAGAAGACTTGAAACTAGAGATTGAGACCATAAACTCATGTTTACAATGTTTACTGAGGTAATAAATCAAGAGAGAAGTAGAGTCATTTTCTATAGACTTCTATAGAACCAGAGGAGTCGCCCCCTGGTGGACACTAGAGAGAATGCAGCTTTAAGACATGAAGCATCGGCTTCACTCTGAAGAACCGGAGGTTGCTGCCTGGCTTTACGTGTTCACACAGATACAAAGTAACCAGAGTTTTAAACATGTCTGAAAGGTTTAAGTGACCTAAAACTCTGTTTGCTTGTGGACGAGAGGCCAAAACAAAGAGGAAAATATCTGTTTAAAAGTATCTCTGTGTATGTGTAGACGGGGCCTGAGTTCAGAATGGTGTCTAGAAGTAAAAGTTTAAAGCGTGAAGTCCAGAACAGCGTTGTCACAGCGAGACACAACAACACGAGAGCTGAGCTGTAGATAAAAGGCCTTGTGACCCACCGAGAGGTCGTACAGGGATCAACCTGTGAGACACTACCGCTCCCTGCAATCCGGCACCATCGCAGCAGGAAGAACAAAACAAAATTAAAGCTGCGAGCAGCGATGAACGGGCCCTCGCATCCTCCGCGCGTCGGGGTTGCCGGCGGGACTCCCTCATGCGTGTCCGAGAACGCGCGCGACCGTCGGCCGGCGCGTCTGCGAGCGAGACGTCTTTGATCCCGCGTGGACCGCCTGATGCTGGAGATGATGCTTTGCAAATAGTCCGGTGCTTCCCGTATCAGCTGCCTGGCGCTACGGAACACGTGCATTACGTAGCTCTGTGTCAAATGTAAACCACGTTGTGTGAAAGTAGCGTTAATCGGATGGTGTTTGTCACAAAATGCAGATTTCCTTTCGCCGGCAGGTGGCGCTGTGAGTACTAGTGAAAATTAGCTTGTAGACATCCTCGGGCAGTGAGTGTTATCAAGCGTGTGAAGTTTGGGACCGTTTGGAACAAGTCCAGCTGAGTTACATCAGCTTTTTTCACGGGGAATCACTCAAAGTAGCCGCCCGCTACGGCTAAGCCGTGCCGTTAAACGTAAAGCTTTTGATAATTTTTAATCACAACGGTCTTGAGACTGTACTGACAAAATTTAAAGAGGATCAGACAAAGTCCCTAGGAGGAGTTCGTTAAAGTGTAGCGCCTATAAATTGTCCAAAATCAAGGGAAAATTCACACATAAATCAAAGTGGTGGACTTCCGGTAGGGTTTAGAGCATGGTACCAAGAGACTTATTTGTAAGTCTCCATAGCATACACGTGACTACAAAGTTTCATACATGTAGCTCAAACGTAGCGCTGGGGCTGCTCTTTTGAAATATTGTAGGGGGCGCTACAGAGGCAATTTAAAACGGCCAAGGCCAAAAATCATACAAAATATTTGTTCCAATGCCTTTGACACTTCTACAAAGTTTCATGAATTATTGAGCATCCTAAGCCACTAAACCATCAGCTTCCTTTTTAAATATTGTAGGGGGCGCTACAGAGGCAATTTAAAACGGCCAAAGCCAAAATTTATATAGAATATTCCTTCCAATGCCTTTGACAGATGTACAAAGTTTCATGAGTTTATGAGCATCCTAAGCCACTAAACCATCAGCTTCCTTTTGAAATATTGTAGGGGGCGCTACAGAGGCAATTTAAAACGACAAAAGCCAAAAGTCATATAGAATATTCCTTTCAATGCCTTTGACAGATGTACAAAGTTTTATGAATTATTGAGCATCCTAAGCTAATAAACCATCAGCTTCCTTTTTCATGGCGTACGACGCGTCGCCACGGCAACAGCGTCCAACGAAAACTCAAAATTTTTCATGGCGATTTTTCATCAATGTCTTGAGGCTATCCTTACAAAATTTGAGACTCATAAGGTCACCTGGCTAAGAGGAGTAAAGAAAAGTATAAAATTTTACATTTCCTTTAGCCAGTAGGCGGCGCTATGAGTTATTGCATTTTTTTCAACTGAAATCTGTTCAAGCTTGAAGTAGCATCATGCATGAGAAGTTTTGTGTGGATTGGATAATGTACCTTGGAGTTATAACGACTTCCTTTTTCATAAACAATGAGGCAAAATGGCCGCAACGCCACGTCCAGGTTCTTTGATGAAAACTCACGATTTTGATAATTTTTAATCACAAAGGTCTTAAGAGCATCCTGACCAAATTTTACGTTGATCGCATAAAATCTGTAGGAGGAGTTCGTTGAAGTGCGAAGGCTGAAAAATGCAAAAAGTGACAAAAAGCACAACTTTGCGGGTTTACTGTAGCGCCCCCTAGTGGTTGAATGCAGAAAGATTTTTAGGGTATGTTAAAGGATGCGATGTGCACATATACTCACAATTTTGGGATTTTAGGACAGATGGTTGAGAAGTTATGTGTATTGATATTATGCCACGCCCCTAAGTAGTTTATTGGTCCATATCTTGTAAACGCTAAGAGATATCAAAAAGCTTTTGATAATTTTAGATGACGTAGGTCCATTAATGATCCACAGACAATTCTGTAGTAATCGGACCCAGCGTGTAGGAGGAGTTTGCAAGAATGTGTTTTTCACTAAATTCAAGATGGCGGAAAATCTAAGTAGGCGGAGCTTAGGGGTCTGAGAGGCTTTTTTTTAGATCTAGTGGTGTCGGACATGTGTGTTGAATTTCAAGTAAATCGGACATACTGGCCGAGGGGCGTCGCCGGTCCGATTTGTAGGGGGCGCTAGAGAGCCATTTTTTACACAGAAAGATGCATTCTTTTTCAGACTCTAAGTGCCACCAGACCTGACAAGTCCCCAAAATTTGGTGAGTTTTCATGCATGGCAAGTACCCCCTAAATGCTCCCAAAAATGAAAAATAAGAATAAGAATAAGAAAAATAATTAAAGCTGCGAGCAGCGATGAACGGGCCCTCGCATCCTCCGCGCGTCGGGGTTGCCGGCGGGACTCCCTCCTGCGTGTCCGAGAACGCGCGCGACCGTCGGCCGGCGCGTCTGCGAGCGAGACGTCTTTGATCCCGCGTGGACCGCCTGATGCTGGAGATGACGCTTTGCAAACAGTCCGGTGCTTCCCGTATCTGCTGCCTGGTGCTACGGAACACGTGCATTGTGTAGCTCTCTGTCAAACGTAAACCACGTTGTGTGAAAGTCGTGTTAATCGGATGGTGTTTGTCACAAAATGCAGATTTCCTTTTGCCGGCAGGTGGCGCTGTGAGTACTAGTGAAAATTAGCTTGTAGACATCCTCAGGCCATGAGTGTTATCAAGCGTGTGAAGTTTGGGACCGTTTGGAACAAGTCCAGCTGAGTTACATCAGCTTTTTTCACGGGGAATCACTCAAAGTAGCCGCCCGCTACGGCTAAGCCGTGCCGTTAAACGTAAAGCTTTTGATAATTTTTAATCACAACGGTCTTGAGACTGTACTGACAAAATTTGAAGAGGATCAGACAAAGTCCCTAGGAGGAGTTCGTTAAAGTGTAGCGCCTATAAATTGTCCAAAATCAAGGGAAAATTCACACATAAATCAAAGTGGTGGACTTCCGGTAGGGTTTAGAGCATGGTTCCAAGAGACTTATTTTTAAGGCTCTATAGGATACACGTGACTACAAAGTTTCATACATGCAGCTCAAACGTAGCGCTGGGGCTGCTCTTTTGAAATATTGTAGGGGGCGCTACAGAGGCAATTTAAAACGGCCAAGGCCAAAAATCATAACAAATATTTGTTCCAATGCCTTTGACACATCTACAAAGTTTCATGAGTTTTTGAGCATCCTAAGCCACTAAACCATCAGCTTCCTTTTTAAATATTGTAGGGGGCGCTACAGAGGCAATTTAAAACGACCAAAGCCAAAACTCATATAGAATATTCCTTCCAATGCCTTTGACAGATGTAAAAAGTTTCATGAGTTTATGAGCATCCTAAGCTACTAAACCATCAGCTTCCTTTTGAAATATTGTAGGGGGCGCTACAGAGGCAATTTAAAACGACAAAAGCCAAAACTCATATAGAATATTCCTTCCAATGCCTTTGACAGATGTACAAAGTTTCATGAGTTTATGAGCATCCTAAGCCACTAAACCATCAGCTTCCTTTTGAAATATTGTAGGGGGCGCTACAGAGGCAATTTAAAACGGCCAAAGCCAAAAGTCATATAGAATATTCCTTTCAATGCCTTTGACAGATGTACAAAGTTTTATGAATTATTGAGCATCCTAAGCTAATAAACCATCAGTTTCCTTTTTCATGGCGTACGACGCGTCGCCACGGCAACAGCGTTCAACGAAAACTCAAAATTTTTCATGGCGATTTTTCATCAATGTCTTGAGGCTATCCTTACAAAATTTGAGACTCATAAGGTCACCTGGCTAAGAGGAGTAAAGAAAAGTATAAAATTTTACATTTCCTTTAGCCAGTAGGCGGCGCTATGAATTATTGCATTTTTTTCAACTGAAATCTGTTCAGGCTTGAAGTAGCATCATGCATGAGAAGTATTGTGTGGATTGAATAATGTACCTTGGAGTTATAACAACTTCCTTTTTCATAAACAATGAGGCAAAATGGCCGCAACGCCACGTCCAGGTTCTTCGATGAAAACTCACGATTTTGATAATTTTTAATCACAAAGGTCTTAAGAGCATCCTGACCAAATTGTACGTTGATCGCATAAAATCTGTAGGAGGAGTTCGTTGAAGTGCGAAGGCTGAAAAATGCAAAAAGTGACAAAAAGCACAACTTTGCGGGTTTACTGTAGCGCCCCCTAGTGGTCGAATGCAAAAAGATTTGTAGTGGATGTTACAGGATGCGATGTGCACATATGCTGAAGATTTTGGGAATTTAGGACAAATGGTTGAGAAGTTATGTGTATTGATATTATGCCACGCCCCTAAGAAGTTTATTGGTCCATATCTTGTAAACGCTAAGAGATATCAAAAAGCTTTTGATAATTCTAGATGACATAGGTCCATTAATGATTCACAGAAAATTCTGTAGTAATCGGACCCAGCATGTAGGAGGAGTTTGCAAGAATGTGTTTTTCACTAAATTCAAGATGGCGGAAAATCTAAGTAGGCGGAGCTTAGGGGTCTGAGAGGCTTTTTTTTAGATCTAGCGGATATGGACATGTGTGTTGAATTTCAAGTAAATCGGACATACTGGCCGAGGGGCGTGGCCAGACTGTTTTGTAGGGGGCGCTAGAGAGTAATTTTTTTACACACAAATATGGAATTTTTCGCCTCAGAGTTTCTACACCAGATCTGACAGGTGTGCAAAATTGGTGAGTTTTCATGCATGGCAAGTGCCCCTACAAGCTCCATCCCCAGAAAAATATATATCAGAATAATAATTAAAGCTGCGAGCAGCGATGAACGGGCCCTCGCATCCTCCGCGCGTCGGGGTTGCCGGCGGGACTCCCTCCTGCGTGTCCGAGAACGCGCGCGACCGTCGGCCGGCGCGTCTGCGAGCGAGACGTCTTTGATCCCGCGTGGACCGCCTGATGCTGGAAACGATGCTTTGCAAACAGTCCGGTGCTTCCCGTATCTGCTGCCTGGTGCTACGGAACACGTGCATTGTGTAGCTCTCTGTCAAACGTAAACCACGTTGTGTGAAAGTCGTGTTAATCGGATGGCGTTTGTCACAAAATGCAGATTTCCTTTCGCCGGCAGGTGGCGCTGTGAGTACTAGTGAAAATTAGCTTGTAGACATCCTCGGGCAGTGAGTGTTATCAAGCGTGTGAAGTTTGGGACCGTTTGGAACAAGTCCAGCTGAGTTACATCAGCTTTTTTCACGGGGAATCACTTAAAGTAGCCGCCCGCTACGGCTAAGCCGTGCCGTTAAACGTAAAGCTTTTGATAATTTTTAATCACAACGGTCTTGAGACTGTACTGACAAAATTTGAAGAGGATCAGACAAAGTCCCTAGGAGGAGTTCGTTAAAGTGTAGCGCCTGTAAATTGTCCAAAATGAAGGGAAAATTCACACATAAATCAAAGTGGCGGACTTCCGGTAGGGTTTAGAGCATGGTTCCAAGAGACTTATTTTTAAGTCTCCATAGGATACACGTAACTACAAAGTTTCATACATGCAGCTCAAACGTAGCGCTGGGGCTGCTCTTTTGAAATATTGTAGGGGGCGCTACAGAGGCAATTTACAACGGCCAAGGCCAAAAATCATATAAAATATTTGGCCCAATGCTTTTTACACATATACAAAGTTTCATGAGTTTTTGAGCATCCTAAGCCACTAAACCATCAGCTTCCTTTTTAAATATTGTAGGGGGCGCTACAGAGGCAATTTAAAACGACCAAAGCCAAAACTCATATAGAATATTCCTTCCAATGCCTTTGACAGATGTACAAAGTTTCATGAGTTTATGAGCATCGTAAGCCACTAAACCATCAGCTTCCTTTTTAAATATTGTAGGGGGCGCTACAGAGGCAATTTAAAACGGGCAAGGCCAAAAATCATATAGAATATTCCTTTCAATGCCTTTGACAGATGTACAAAGTTTTATGAATTATTGAGCATCCTAAGCTAATAAACCATCAGCTTCCTTTTTCATGGCGTACGACGCGTCGCCACGGCAACAGCGTTCAACGAAAACTCAAAATTTTTCATGGCGATTTTTCATCAATGTCTTGAGGCTATCCTTACAAAATTTGAGACTCATAAGGTCACCTGGCTAAGAGGAGTAAAGAAAAGTATAACATTTTACATTTCCTTTAGCCAGTAGGCGGCGCTATGAATTATTGCATTTTTTTTAACTGAAATCTGTTCAGGCTTGAAGGAGCATCATGCATGAGAAGTTTTGTGTGGATTGGATAATGTACCTTGGAGTTATAACAACTTCCTTTTTCATAAACAATGAGGCAAAATGGCCGCAACGCCACGTCCAGGTTCTTCGATGAAAACTCACGATTTTGATAATTTTTAATCACAAAGGTCTTAAGAGCATCCTGACCAAATTTTACGTTGATCGCATAAAATGTGTAGGAGGAGTTCGTTGAAGTGCGAAGGCTGAAAAATGCAAAAAGTGACAAAAAGCACAACTTTGCAGGTTTACTGTAGCGCCCCCTAGCAGTCGAATACAAATAAATTCTCAGGGTATGTTACAGGATGCAATGTGCACATATGCTGAAAATTTGGTGAATTTAGGACAAATGGTTGAGAAGTTATGTGTATTGATATTATGCCACGCCCCTAAGAAGTTTATTGGTCCATATCTTGTAAACGCTAAGAGATATCAAAAAGCTTTTGATAATTTTAGATGACGTAGGTCCATTAATGATCCACAGACAATTCTGTAGTAATCGGACTCAGCGTGTAGGAGGAGTTCGCAAGAATGTGTTTTTCACTAAATTCAAGATGGCGGAAAATCTAAGTAGGCGGAGCTTAGGGGTCTGAGAGGCTTTTTTTTAGATCTAGCGGATTGGGACATGTGTGTTGAATTTCAAGTAAATCGGACATACTGGCCGAGGGGCGTGGGCAGACTGTTTTGTAGGGGGCGCTAGAGAGTCATTTTTTTACACACAAATATGGAATTTTTCGCCTCAGAGTTTCTACACCAGATCTGACAGGTGTGCAAAATTGGTGAGTTTTCATGCATGGCAAGTGCCCCTACAAGCTCCATCCCCAGAAAAATAAGAATCAGAATAATTAAAGCTGCGAGCAGCGATGAACGGGCCCTCGCATCCTCCGCGCGTCGGGGTTGCCGGCGGGACTCCCTCCTGCGTGTCCGAGAACGCGCGCGACCGTCGGCCGGCGCGTCTGCGAGCGAGACGTCTTTGATCCCGCGTGGACCGCCTGATGCTGGAAACGATGCTTTGCAAACAGTCCGGTGCTTCCCGTATCAGCTGCCTGGCGCTACGGAACACGTGCATTACGTAGCTCTGTGTCAAATGTAAACCACGTTGTGTGAAAGTAGCGTTAATCGGATGGTGTTTGTCACAAAATGCAGATTTCCTTACGCCGGCAGGTGGCGCTGTGAGTACTAGTGAAAATTAGCTTGTAGACATCCTCGGGCAGTGAGTGTTATCAAGCGTGTGAAGTTTGGGACCGTTTGGAACAAGTCCAGCTGAGTTACATCAGTTTTTTTCACGGGGAATCACTCAAAGTAGCCGCCCGCTACGGCTAAGCCGTGCCGTTAAACGTAAAGCTTTTGATAATTTTTAATCACAACGGTCTTGAGACTGTACTGACAAAATGTGAAGAGGATCAGACAAAGTCCCTATGAGGAGTTCGTTAAAGTGTAGCGCCTATAAATTGTCCAAAATCAAGGGAAAATTCACACATAAATCAAAGTGGTGGACTTCCGGTAGGGTTTAGAGCATGGTCCCAAGAGACTTATTTTTAAGGCTCTATAGGATACACGTGACTACAAAGTTTCATACATGCAGCTCAAACGTAGCGCTGGGGCTGCTCTTTTGAAATATTGTAGGGGGCGCTACAGAGGCAATTTAAAACGGCCAAGGCCAAAAATCATAAAAAATATTTGTTTCAATGCCTTTGACACATCTACAAAGTTTCATGAGTTTTTGAGCATCCTAAGCCACTAAACCACCAGCTTCCTTTTTAAATATTGTAGGGGGCGCTACAGAGGCAATTTAAAACGGCCAAAGCCAAAACTCATAGAGAATATTCCTTCCAATGCCTTTGACAGATGTACAAAGTTTCATGAGTTTATGAACATCCTAAGCCACTAAACCATCAGCTTCCTTTTGAAATATTGTAGGGGGCGCTACAGAGGCAATTTAAAACGGCCAAAGCCAAAACTCATATAGAATATTCCTTCCAATGCCTTTGACAGATGTACAAAGTTTCATGAGTTTATGAGCATCCTAAGCCACTAAACCATCAGCTTCCTTTTGAAATATTGTAGGGGGCGCTACAGAGGCAATTTAAAACGGCCAAAGCCAAAACTCATATAGAATATTCCTTTCAATGCCTTTGACAGATGTACAAAGTTTTATGAATTATTGAGCATCCTAAGCTAATAAACCATCAGCTTCCTTTTTCATGGCGTACGACGCGTCGCCACGGCAACAGCGTTCAACGAAAACTCAAAATTTTTCATGGCGATTTTTCATCAATGTCTTGAGGCTATCCTTACAAAATTTGAGACTCATAAGGTCACCTGGCTAAGAGGAGTAAAGAAAAGTAGAAAGTTTTACATTTCCTGTAGCCAGTAGGCGGCGCTATGAGTTATTGCATTTTTTTTAACTGAAATCTGTTCAGGCTTGAAGTAGCATCATGCATGATAAGTTTTGTGTGGATTGGATAATGTACCTTGGAGTTATAACAACTTCCTTTTTCATAAACAATGAGGCAAAATGGCCGCAACGCCACGTCAAGGTTCTTTGATGAAAACTCACGATTTTGATAATTTTTAATCACAAAGGTCTTAAGAGCATCCGGACCAAATTTTACGTTGATCGCATAAAATCTGTAGGAGGAGTTCGTTGAAGTGCGAAGGCTGAAAAATGAAAAAAGTGACAAAAAGCACAACTTTGCGGGTTTACTGTAGCGCCCCCTAGCAGTCGAATACAATTTAATTCTCAGGGTATGTTACAGGATGCGATGTGCACATATGCTGAAGATTTTGGGAATTTAGGACAAATGGTTGAGAAGTTATGTGTATTGATATTATGCCACGCCCCTAAGAAGTTTATTGGTCCATATCTTGTAAACGCTAAGAGATATCAAAAAGCTTTTGATAATTTTAGATGACGTAGGTCCATTAATGATCCACAGAAGATTCTGTAGTAATCGGACTCAGCGTGTAGGAGGAGTTTGCAAGAATGTGTTTTTCACTAAATTCAAGATGGCGGAAAATCTAAGTAGGCGGAGCTTAGGGGTCTGAGAGGCTTTTTTTTAGATGTAGCGGATTTGGACATGTGTGTTGAATTTCAAGTAAATCGGACATACTGGCCGAGGGGCGTCGCCGGACTGTTTTGTAGGGGGCGCTAGAGAGCCATTTTTTACACAGAAAGATGCATTGTTTTTCAGTCGCTAAGTTCAGCAAGACCTGACAAGTCCCCAAAATTTGGTGAGTTTTCATGCATGGCAAATACTCCAAAAATGCGCTCAAAGCATAAAAATATAGATCAGAATAATAAGAATAATAACCCTTACAATTTCAATAGGGCCTTCGCAGGCCCGACGTTGTCGGCCGCTCGGGCCCTAATAATCCTATCAATTACAATAGGGCCTTCGCAGGCCCGACGTTGTCGGCCGCTCGGGCCCTAATTAAAGCTGCGAGCAGCGATGAACGGGCCCTCGCATCCTCCGCGCGTCGGGGTTGCCGGCGGGACTCCCTCCTGCGTGTCCGAGAACGCGAGCGACCGTCGGACGGCGCGTCTGCGAGCGAGACGTTTTTGATCCCGCGTGGACCGCCTGATGCTGGAGACGATGCTTAGCAAATAGTCCGGTGCTTCCCGTATCAGCTGCCTGGCGCTACGGAACACGTGCATTGTGTAGCTCTGTGTCAAATGTAAACCACGTTGTGTGAAAGTAGCGTTAATCGGATGGTGTTTGTCACAAAATGCAGATTTCCTTTCGCCGGCAGGTGGCGCTGTGAGTACTAGTGAAAATTAGCTTGTAGACATCCTCGGGCAGTGAGTGTTATCAAGCGTGTGAAGTTTGGGACCGTTTGGAACAAGTCCAGCTGAGTTACATCAGCTTTTTTCATTGGGAATCACTCAAAGTAGCCGCCCGCTACGGCTAAGCCGTGCCGTTAAACGTAAAGCTTTTGATAATTTTTAATCACAACGGTCTCTAGACTGTACTGACTAAATTTGAAGAGGATCAGACAAAGTCCCTAGGAGGAGTTCGTTAAAGTGTAGAGCCTATAAATTGTCCAAAATCAAGGGAAAATTCACACATAAATCAAAGTGGTGGACTTCCGGTAGGGTTTAGAGCATGGTACCAAGAGACTTATTTTTAAGGCTCCATAGGATACACGTGACTACAAAGTTTAATACATGCAGCTCAAACGTAGCGCTGGGGCTGCTCTTTTGAAATATTGTAGGGGGCGCTACAGAGGCAATTTAAAACGGCCAAGGCCAGAAATCATACAAAATATTTGTTCCAATGCCTTTGACACATCTATAAAGTTTCATGAGTTCTTGAGCATCCTAAGCCACTAAAACATCAGCTTCCTTTTTAAATATTGTAGGGGGCGCTACAGAGGCAATTTAAAACGACCAAAGCCAAAACTCATATAGAATATTCCTTCCAATGCCTTTGACAGATGTACAAAGTTTCATGAGTTTATGAGCATCCTAAGCCACTAAACCATCAGCTTCCTTTTTAAATATTGTAGGGGGCGCTACAGAGGCAATTTAAAACGACCAAAGCCAAAACTCATATAGAATATTCCTTCCAATGCCTTTGACAGATGTACAAAGTTTCATGAGTTTATGAGCATCCTAAGCCACTAAACCATCAGCTTCCTTTTGAAATATTGTAGGGGGCGCTACAGAGGCAATTTAAAACGGCCAAAGCCAAAACTCATATAGAATATTCCTTCCAATGCCTTTGACAGATGTACAAAGTTTCATGAGTTTCTGAGCATCCTAAGCCACTAAACCATCAGCTTCCTTTTTAAATATTGTAGGGGGCGCTACAGAGGCAATTTAAAACGGCCAAAGCCAAAACTCATATAGAATATTCCTTTCAATGCCTTTGACAGATGTACAAAGTTTTATGAATTATTGAGCATCCTAAGCTAATAAACCATCAGCTTCCTTTTTCATGGCGTACGACGCGTCGCCACGGCAACAGCGTTCAACGAAAACTCAAAATTTTTCATGGCGATTTTTCATCAATGTCTTGAGGCTATCCTTACAAAATTTGAGACTCATAAGGTCACCTGGCTAAAAGGAGTAAAGAAAAGTAGAAAGTTTTACATTTCCTGTAGCCAGTAGGCGGCGCTATGAATTATTGCATTTTTTTCAACTGAAGTATGTTCAGGCTTGAAGTAGCATCATGCATGAGAAGTTTTGTGTGGATTGGATAATGTACCTTGGAGTTATAACAACTTCCTTTTTCATAAACAATGAGGCAAAATGGCCGCAACGCCACGTCAAGGTTCTTTGATGAAAACTCACGATTTTGATAATTTTTAATCACAAAGGTCTTAAGAGCATCCGGACCAAATTTTACGTTGATCGCATAAAATCTGTAGGAGGAGTTCGTTGAAGTGCGAAGGCTGAAAAATGAAAAAAGTGACAAAAAGCACAACTTTGCGGGTTTACTGTAGCGCCCCCTAGCAGTCGAATACAATTTAATTCTCAGGGTATGTTACAGGATGCGATGTGCACATATGCTGAAGATTTTGGGAATTTAGGACAAATGGTTGAGAAGTTATGTGTATTGATATTATGCCACGCCCCTAAGAAGTTTATTGGTCCATATCTTGTAAACGCTAAGAGATATCAAAAAGCTTTTGATAATTTTAGATGACGTAGGTCCATTAATGATCCACAGAAGATTCTGTAGTAATCGGACTCAGCGTGTAGGAGGAGTTTGCAAGAATGTGTTTTTCACTAAATTCAAGATGGCGGAAAATCTAAGTAGGCGGAGCTTAGGGGTCTGAGAGGCTTTTTTTTAGATGTAGCGGATTTGGACATGTGTGTTGAATTTCAAGTAAATCGGACATACTGGCCGAGGGGCGTCGCCGGACTGTTTTGTAGGGGGCGCTAGAGAGCCATTTTTTACACAGAAAGATGCATTGTTTTTCAGTCGCTAAGTTCAGCAAGACCTGACAAGTCCCCAAAATTTGGTGAGTTTTCATGCATGGCAAATACTCCAAAAATGCGCTCAAAGCATAAAAATATAGATCAGAATAATAAGAATAATTAAAGCTGCGAGCAGCGATGAACGGGCCCTCGCATCCTCCGCGCGTCGGGGTTGCCGGCGGGACTCCCTCCTGCGTGTCCGAGAACGCGCGCGACCGTCGGCCGGCGCGTCTGCGAGCGAGACGTCTTTGATCCCGCGTGGACCGCCTGATGCTGGAAACGATGCTTTGCAAACAGTCCGGTGCTTCCCGTATCTGCTGCCTGGTGCTACGGAACACGTGCATTGTGTAGCTCTCTGTCAAACGTAAACCATGTTGTGTGAAAGTCGTGTTAATCGGATGGCGTTTGTCACAAAATGCAGATTTCCTTTCGCCGGCAGGTGGCGCTGTGAGTACTAGTGAAAATTAGCTTGTAGACATCCTCGGGCAGTGAGTGTTATCAAGCGTGTGAAGTTTGGGACCGTTTGGAACAAGTCCAGCTGAGTTACATCAGCTTTTTTCACGGGGAATCACTTAAAGTAGCCGCCCGCTACGGCTAAGCCGTGCCGTTAAACGTAAAGCTTTTGATAATTCTTAATCACAATGGTCTCTAGACTGTACTGACAAAATTTGAAGAGGATCAGACAAAGTCCCTAGGAGGAGTTTGTTAAAGTGTAGCGCCTATAAATTGTCCAAAATCAAGGGAAAATTCACACATAAATCAAAGTGGCGGACTTCCGGTAGGGTTTAGAGCATGGTTCCAAGAGACTTATTTTTAAGTCGCCATAGGATACACGTGACTACAAAGTGTCATACATGCAGCTCAAACGTAGCGCTGGGGCTGCTCTTTTGAAATATTGTAGGGGGCGCTACAGAGGCAATTTAAAACGGCCAAGGCCAGAAATCATGAAAAATATTTGTTCCAATGCCTTTGACACATCTACAAAGTCTCATGAGTTTTTGAGCATCCTAAGCCACTAAACCATCAGCTTCCTTTTTAAATATTGTAGGGGGCGCTACAGAGGCAATTTAAAACGGGCAAGGCCAAAAATCATATAGAATATTCCTTTCAATGCCTTTGACAGATGTACAAAGTTTTATGAATTATTGAGCATCCTAAGCTAATAAACCATCAGCTTCCTTTTTAAATATTGTAGGGGGCGCTACAGAGGCAATTTAAAACAGCCAAAGCCAAAACTCATATAGAATATTCCTTCCAATGCCTTTGACAGATATACAAAGTTTCATGAGTTTATGAGCATCCTAAGCTACTAAACCATCAGCTTCCTTTTGAAATATTGTAGGGGGCGCTACAGAGGCAATTTAAAACGGCCAAAGCCAAAACTCATATAGAATATTCATTCCAATGCCTTTGACAGATGTACAAAGTTTCATGAGTTTATGAGCATCCTAAGCCACTAAACCATCAGCTTCCTTTTTAAATATTGTAGGGGGCGCTACAGAGGCAATTTAAAACTGCCAAGGCCAAAAATCCTAAAGAATATTTGTTCCAATGCCTTTGACACATCTACAAAGTTTCATGAGTTTTTGAGCATCCTAAGCTAATAAACCATCAGCTTCCTTTTTCATGGCGTACGACGCGTCGCCACGGCAACAGCGTTCAACGAAAACTCAAAATTTTTCATGGCGATTTTTCATCAATGTCTTGAGGCTATCCTTACAAAATTTGAGACTCATAAGGTCACCTGGCTAAGAGAAGTAAAGAAAAGTAGAAAGTTTTACATTTCCTTTAGCCAGTAGGCGGCGCTATGAGTTATTGCATTTTTTTTAACTGATATCTGTTCAGGCTTGAAGGAGCATCATGCATGAGAAGTTTTGTGTGGATTGGATAATGTACCTCGGAGTTATAACAACTTCCTTTTTCATAAACAATGAGGCAAAATGGCCGCAACGCCACGTCAAGGTTCTTCGATGAAAACTCACGATTTTGATAATTTTTAATCACAAAGGTCTTAAGAGCATCCGGACCAAATTTTACGTTGATCGCATAAAATCTGTAGGAGGAGTTCGTTGAAGTGCGAAGGCTGAAAAATGCAAAAAGTGACAAAAAGCACAACTTTGCGGGTTTACAGTAGCGCCCCCTAGCAGTTGAATGCAAAAAGATTTGTAGGGGATGTTACAGGATGCGATGTGCACATATACTCACAATTTTGGGATTTTAGGACAGATGGTTGAGAAGTTATGTGTATTGATATTATGCCACGCCCCTAAGAAATGTATTGGTCCATATCTTGTAAACGCTAAGAGATATCAAAAAGCTTTTGATAATTTTAGATGACATAGGTCCATTAATGATCCACAGACAATTCTGTAGTAATCGGACCCAGCGTGTAGGAGGAGTTTGCAAGAATGTGTTTTTCACTAAATTCAAGATGGCGGAAAATCTAAGTAGGCGGAGCTTAGGGGTCTGAGAGGCTTTTTTTTAGATCTAGCGGATTGGGACATGTGTGTTGAATTTCAAGTAAATCGGACATACTGGCCGAGGGGCGTGGCCAGACTGTTTTGTAGGGGGCGCTAGAGAGTCATTACAAATATGGAATTTTTCGCCTCAGAGTTTCTACACCAGATCTGACAACTGTGCAAAATTGGTGAGTTTTCATGCATGGCAAGTGCCCCTACAAGCTCCATCCCCACAAAAATATAAATAATAATAATAAGAACCCTTACAATTACAATAGGGCCTTCGCAGGCCCGACGTTGTCGGCCGCTCGGGCCCTAATTAAAGCTGCGAGCAGCGATGAACGGGCCCTCGCATCCTCCGCGCGTCGGGGTTGCCGGCGGGACTCCCTCCTGCGTGTCCGAGAACGCGCTCGACCGTCGGCCGGCGCGTCTGCGAGCGAGACGTCTTTGATCCCGCGTGGACCGCCTGATGCTGGAAACGATGCTTTGCAAACAGTCCGGTGCTTCCCGTATCTGCTGCCTGGTGCTACGGAACACGTGCATTGTGTAGCTCTCTGTCAAACGTAAACCACGTTGTGTAAAAGTCGTGTTAATCGGATGGCGTTCGTCACAAAATGCAGATTTCCTTTCGCCAGCAGGTAGCGCTGTGAGTACTAGTGAAAATTAGCTTGTACACATCCTCTGGCAGTGAGTGTTATCAAGCGTGTGAAGTTTGGGACCGTTTGGAACAAGTCCAGCTGAGTTACATCAGCTTTTTTCACGGGGAATCACTCAAAGTAGCCGCCCGCTACGGCTAAGCCGTGCCGTTAAACGTAAAGCTTTTGATAATTTTTAATCACAACGGTCTTGAGACTGTACTGACAAAATGTGAAGAGGATCAGACAAAGTCCCTAGGAGGAGTTCGTTAAAGTGTAGCGCCTATAAATTGTCCAAAATCAAGGGAAAATTCACACATAAATCAAAGTGGTGGACTTTCGGTAGGGTTTAGAGCATGGTCCCAAGAGACTTATGTTTAAGTCTCCATAGGATACACGTAACTACAAAGTTTCATACATGCAGCTCAAACGTAGCGCTGGGGCTGCTCTTTTGAAATATTGTAGGGGGCGCTACAGAGGCAATTTAAAACGGCCAAGGCCAGAAATCATAGAAAATATTTGTTACAATGCCTTTGACACATCTACAAAGTTTCATGAGTTTTTGAGCATCCTAAGCCACTAAACCATCGGCTTCCTTTTTAAATATTGTAGGGGGCGCTACAGAGGCAATTTAAAACGGGCAAGGCCAAAAATCATATAGAATATTCCTTTCAATGCCTTTGACAGATGTACAAAGTTTTATGAATTATTGAGCATCCTAAGCTAATAAACCATCAGCTTCCTTTTTCATGGCGTACGACGCGTCGCCACGGCAACAGCGTTCAACGAAAACTCAAAATTTTTCATGGCGATTTTTCATCAATGTCTTGAGGCTATCCTTACAAAATTTGAGACTCATAAGGTCACCTGGCTAAGAGGAGTAAAGAAAAGTATAAAATTTTACATTTCCTTTAGCCAGTAGGCGGCGCTATGAATTATTGCATTTTTTTTAACTGAAATCTGTTCAGGCTTGAAGGAGCATCATGCATGAGAAGTTTTGTGTGGATTGGATAATGTACCTTGGAGTTATAACAACTTCCTTTTTCATAAACAATGAGGCAAAATGGCCGCAACGCCACGTCCAGGTTCTTCGATGAAAACTCACGATTTTGATAATTTTTAATCACAAAGGTCTTAAGAGCATCCTGACCAAATTTTACGTTGATCGCATAAAATGTGTAGGAGGAGTTCGTTGAAGTGCGAAGGCTGAAAAATGCAAAAAGTGACAAAAAGCACAACTTTGCGGGTTTACTGTAGCGCCCCCTAGTGGTTGAATGCAGAAAGATTTTTAGGGTATGTTACAGGATGCGATGTGCACATATACTCAGAATTTTGGGAATTTAGGACAAATGGTAGAGAAGTTATGTGTATTGATATTATGCCACGCCCCTAAGAAGTTTATTGGTCCATATCTTGTAAACGCTATGAGATATCAAAAAGCTTTTGATAATTTTAGATGACGTAGGTCCATTAATGATCAACAGAAAATTCTGTAGTAATCGGACCCAGCGTGTAGGAGGAGTTTGCAAGAATGTGTTTTTCACTAAATTCAAGATGGCGGAAAATCTAAGTAGGCGGAGCTTAGGGGTCTGAGAGGCTTTTTTTTAGATCTAGCGGATTGGGACATGTGTGTTGAATTTCAAGTAAATCGGACATACTGGCCGAGGGGCGTGGCCAGACTGTTTTGTAGGGGGCGCTAGAGAGTCATTTTAATATGGAATTTTTCGCCTCAGAGTTTCTACACCAGATCTGACAACTGTGCAAAATTGGTGAGTTTTCATGCATGGCAAGTGCCCCTACAAGCTCCATCCCCACAAAAATATAAATAATAATTAAAGCTGCGAGCAGCGATGAACGGGCCCTCGCATCCTCCGCGCGTCGGGGTTGCCGGCGGGACTCCCTCCTGCGTGTCCGAGAACGCGCGCGACCGTCGGCCGGCGCGTCTGCGAGCGAGACGTCTTTGATCCCGCGTGGACCGCCTGATGCTGGAAACGACGCTTTGCAAACAGTCCGATGCTTCCCGTATCAGCTGCCTGGCGCTACGGAACACGTGCATTACGTAGCTCTGTGTCAAATGTAAACCACGTTGTGTAAAAGTCGTGTAAATCGGATGGTGTTTGTCACAAAATGCAGATTTCCTTACGCCGGCAGGTGGCGCTGTGAGTACTAGTGAAAATTAGCTTGTAGACATCCTCGGGCAGTGAGTGTTATCAAGCGTGTGAAGTTTGGGACCGTTTGGAACAAGTCCAGCTGAGTTACATCAGCTTTTTTCACGGGGAATCACTTAAAGTAGCCGCCCGCTACGGCTAAGCCGTGCCGTTAAACGTAAAGCTTTTGATAATTCTTAATCACAATGGTCTCTAGACTGTACTGACAAAATTTGAAGAGGATCAGACAAAGTCCCTAGGAGGAGTTTGTTAAAGTGTAGCGCCTATAAATTGTCCAAAATCAAGGGAAAATTCACACATAAATCAAAGTGGCGGACTTCCGGTAGGGTTTAGAGCATGGTTCCAAGAGACTTATTTTTAAGTCGCCATAGGATACACGTGACTACAAAGTTTCATACATGCAGCTCAAACGTAGCACTGGGGCTGTTCTTTTGAAATATTGTAGGGGGCGCTACAGAGGCAATTTAAAACGGCCAAGGCCAAAAATCATAACAAATATTTGTTCCAATGCCTTTGACACATCTACAAAGTTTCATGAGTTTTTGAGCATCCTAAGCCACTAAAACATCAGCTTCCTTTTTAAATATTGTAGGGGGCGCTACAGAGGCAATTTAAAACGGCCAAAGCCAAAACTCATATAGAATATTCCTTCCAATGCCTTTGACAGATGTACAAAGTTTTATGAATTATTGAGCATCCTAAGCTACTAAACCATCAGCTTCCTTTTTTATGGCGAACGATGCGTCGCCACGGCAACAGCGTTCAACGAAAACTCAAAATTTTTCATGGCGATTTTTCATCAATGTCTTGAGGCTATCCTTACAAAATTTGAGACTCATAAGGTCACCTGGCTAAGAGGAGTAAAGAAAAGTATAAAATTTTACATTTCCTTTAGCCAGTAGGCGGCGCTATGAGTTATTGCATTTTTTTCAACTGAAATCTGTTCAAGCTTGAAGTAGCATCATGCATGAGAAGTATTGTGTGGATTGGATAATGTACCTTGGAGTTATAACAACTTCCTTTTTCATAAACAATGAGGCAAAATGGCCGCAACGCCACGTCCAGGTTCTTCGATGAAAACTCACGATTTTGATAATTTTTAATCACAAAGGTCTTAAGAGCATCCTGACCAAATTTTACGTTGATCGCATAAAATCTGTAGGAGGAGTTCGTTGAAGTGCGAAGGCTGAAAAATGCAAAAAGTGACAAAAAGCACAACTTTGCGGGTTTACTGTAGCGCCCCCTAGCAGTCGAATGCAAAAAGATTTGTAGGGTATGTTACAGGATGCGATGTGCACATATGCTGAACATTCTGGGAATTTAGGACAAATGGTTGAGAAGTTATGTGTATTGATATTATGCCACGCCCCTAAGTAGTTTATTGGTCCATATCTTGTAAACGCTAAGAGATATCAAAAAGCTTTTGATAATTTGAGATGACGTAGGTCCATTAATGATCCACAGACAATTCTGTAGTAATCGGACCCAGCGTGTAGGAGGAGTTTGCAAGAATGTGTTTTTCACTAAATTCAAGATGGCGGAAAATCTAAGTAGGCGGAGCTTAGGGGTCTGAGAGGCTTTTTTTTAGATCTAGCGGATTTGGACATGTGTGTTGAATTTCAAATAAATCGGACATACTTGCCGAGGGGCGTCGCCGGTACGATTTGTAGGGGGCGCTAGAGAGCCATTTTTTACACAGAAAAATGCATTCTTTTTCAGACTCTAAGTTCAGCCAGACCTGACAAGTCCCCAAAATTTTGTGAGTTTTCATGCATGGGAAGTACCCCGAAAAAGTCCCCAAATGATTAAAATAAAAATCATAATAATAAAAAACCTTACAATTACAATAGGGCCTTCGCAGGCCCGACGTTGTCGGCCGCTCGGGCCCTAATTAAAGCTGCGAGCAGCGATGAACGGGCCCTCGCATCCTCCGCGCGTCGGGGTTGCCGGCGGGACTCCCTCCTGCGTGTCCGAGAACGCGCGCGACCGTCGGCCGGCGCGTCTGCGAGCGAGACGTCTTTGATCCCGCGTGGACCGCCTGATGCTGGAAACGATGCTTTGCAAACAGTCCGGTGCTTCCCGTATCTGCTGCCTGGTGCTACGGAACACGTGCATTGTGTAGCTCTCTGTCAAACGTAAACCACGTTGTGTGAAAGTCGTGTTAATCGGATGGCGTTTGTCACAAAATGCAGATTTCCTTTCGCCGGCAGGTGGCGCTGTGAGTACTAGTGAAAATTAGCTTGTAGACATCCTCAGGCAGTGAGTGTTATCAAGCGTGTGAAGTTTGGGACCGTTTGGAACAAGTCCAGCTGAGTTACATCAGCTTTTTTCACGGGGAATCACTTAAAGTAGCCGCCCGCTACGGCTAAGCCGTGCCGTTAAACGTAAAGCTTTTGATAATTTTTAATCACAACGGTCTTGAGACTGTACTGACAAAATTTGAAGAGGATCAGACAAAGTCCCTAGGAGGAGTTCGTTAAAGTGTAGCGCCTGTAAATTGTCCAAAATGAAGGGAAAATTCACACATAAATCAAAGTGGCGGACTTCCGGTAGGGTTTAGAGCATGGTTCCAAGAGACTTATTTTTAAGTCTCCATAGGATACACGTAACTACAAAGTTTCATACATGCAGCTCAAACGTAGCGCTGGGGCTGCTCGTTTGAAATATTGTAGGGGGCGCTACAGAGGCAATTTACAACGGCCAAGGCCAAAAATCATATAAAATATTTGTCCCAATGCTTTTGACACATATACAAAGTTTCATGAGTTTTTGAGCATCCTAAGCCACTAAACCATCAGCTTCCTTTTTAAATATTGTAGGGGGCGCTACAGAGGCAATTTAAAACGGCCAAAGCCAAAAATTATATAGAATATTCCTTCCAATGCCTTTGACAGATCTACAAAGTTTCATGAGTTTTTGAGCATCCTAAGCTAATAAACCATCAGCTTCATTTTTTATGGCGAACGATGCGTCGCCACGGCAACAGCGTTCAACGAAAACTCAAAATTTTTCATGGCGATTTTGCATCAAAGTCTTGAGGCTATCCTTACAAAATTTGAGACTCATAAGGTTACCTGGCTAAGAGGAGTAAAGAAAAGTATAACATTTTACATTTCCTTTAGCCAGTAGGCGGCGCTATG
Organism: Leptoclinus maculatus; assembly: GCA_032191485.1. NCBI lineage: Eukaryota > Metazoa > Chordata > Actinopteri > Perciformes > Stichaeidae > Leptoclinus > Leptoclinus maculatus. Next base: position 194,668 of record JAVDOI010000156.1, read on the forward strand.
AATTATTGCATTTTTTTTAACTGAAATCTGTTCAGGCTTGAAGTAGCATCATGCATGAGAAGTTTTGTGTGGATTGGATAATGTACCTTGGAGTTATAACAACTTCCTTTTTCATAAACAATGAGGCAAAATGGCCGCAACGCCACGTCCAGGTTCTTCGATGAAAACTCACGATTTTGATAATTTTTAATCACAAAGGTCTTAAGAGCATCCTGCCCAAATTGTACGTTGATCGCATAAAATCTGTAGGAGGAGTTCGTTGAAGTGCGAAGGCTGAAAAATGCAAAAAGTGACAAAAAGCACAACTTTGCGGGTTTACTGTAGCGCCCCCTATCAGTCGAATACAAATAAATTCTAAGGGTATGTTACAGGATGCGATGTGCACATATGCTGAAGATTTTGGGAATTTAGGACAAATGGTTGAGAAGTTATGTGTATTGATATTATGCCACGCCCCTAAGAAGTTTATTGGTCCATATCTTGTAAACGCTAAGAGATATCAAAAAGCTTTTGATAATTTTAGATGACGTAGGTCCATTAATGATCCACAGCAAATTCTGTAGTAATCGGACTCAGCGTGTAGGAGGAGTTTGCAAGAATGTGTTTTTCACTAAATTCAAGATGGCGGAAAATCTAAGTAGGCGGAGCTTAGGGGTCTGAGAGGCTTTTTTTTAGATCTAGCGGATATGGACATGTGTGTTGAATTTCAAGTAAATCGGACATACTGGCCGAGGGGCGTGGGCAGACTGTTTTGTAGGGGGCGCTAGAGAGTCATTTTTTTACACACAAATATGGAATTGTTCGCCTCAGAGTTTCTACACCAGATCTGACAGGTGTGCAAAATTGGTGAGTTTTCATGCATGGCAAGTGCCCCTACAAGCTCCATCCCCACAAAAATAAGAATCATAATAATAAGAAACCTTACAATTACAATAGGGCCTTCGCAGGCCCGACGTTGTCGGCCGCTCGGGCCCTAATAATAAGAACCCTTACAATTACAATAGGGCCTTCGCAGGCCCGACGTTGTCGGCCGCTCGGGCCCTAATAACCCTTACAATTTCAATAGGGCCTTCGCAGGCCCGACGTTGTCGGCCGCTCGGGCCCTAATTAAAGCTGCGAGCAGCGATGAACGGGCCCTCGCATCCTCCGCGCGTCGGGGTTGCCGGCGGGACTCCCTCCTGGGTGTCCGAGAACGCGCGCGACCGTCGGCCGGCGCGTCTGCGAGCGAGACGTTTTTCATCCCGCGTGGACCGCCTGATGCTGGAAACGATGCTTTGCAAACAGTCCGATGCTTCCCGTATCTGCTGCCTGGTGCTACGGAACACGTGCATTACGTAGCTCTGTGTCAAATGTAAACCACGTTGTGTGAAAGTAGCGTTAATCGGATGGTGTTTGTCACAAAATGCAGATTTCCTTTCGGCAGCAGGTGGCGCTGTGAGTACTAGTGAAAATTAGCTTGTAGACATCCTCAGGCCATGAGTGTTATCAAGCGTGTGAAGTTTGGGACCGTTTGGAACAAGTCCAGCTGAGTTACATCAGCTTTTTTCACGGGGAATCACTCAAAGTAGCCGCCCGCTACGGCTAAGCCGTGCCGTTAAACGTAAAGCTTTTGATAATTTTTAATCACAATGGTCTCTAGACTGTACTGACAAAATTTGAAGAGGATCAGACAAAGTCCCTAGGAGGAGTTCGTTAAAGTGTAGCGCCTATAAATTGTCCAAAATCAAGGGAAAATTCACACATAAATCAAAGTGGCGGACTTCCGGTAGGGTTTAGAGCATGGTTCCAAGAGACTTATTTTTAAGTCTCCATAGGATACACGTAAATACAAAGTTTCATACATGCAGCTCAAACGTAGAGCTGGGGCTGGTCTTTTGAAATATTGTAGGGGGCGCTACAGAGGCAATTTAAAACAATTAAGGCCACAAATCACATACAATATTCCTTCCAATGCCTTTGACAGATGTACAAAGTTTCATGAGTTTATGAGCATCCTAAGCCACTAAACCATCAGCTTCCTTTTGAAATATTGTAGGGGGCGCTACAGAGGCAATTTAAAACGGCCAAAGCCAAAACTCATATAGAATATTCCTTCCAATGCCTTTGACAGATGTACAAAGTTTCATGAGTTTATGAGCATCCTAAGCCACTAAACCATCAGCTTCCTTTTGAAATATTGTAGGGGGCGCTACAGAGGCAATTTAAAACGGCCAAAGCCAAAACTCATATAGAATATTCCTTCCAATGCCTTTGACAGATGTACAAAGTTTCATGAGTTTATGAGCATCCTAAGCTACTAAACCATCAGCTTCCTTTTGAAATATTGTAGGGGGCGCTACAGAGGCAATTTAAAACGGGCAAGGCCAAAAATCATATAGAATATTCCTTCCAATGCCTTTGACAGATGTACAAAGTTTAATGAGTTTATGAGCATCCTAAGCCACTAAACCATCAGCTTCCTTTTGAAATATTGTAGGGGCGCTACAGAGGCAATTTAAAACGGCCAAAGCCAAAACTCATATAGAATATTCCTTCCAATGCCTTTGACAGATGTACAAAGTTTCATGAGTTTATGAGCATCCTAAGCTACTAAACCATCAGCTTCCTTTTGAAATATTGTAGGGGGCGCTACAGAGGCAATTTAAAACGGGCAAGGCCAAAACTCATATAGAATATTCCTTCCAATGCCTTTGACAGATGTACAAAGTTTCATGAGTTTATGAGCATCCTAAGCCACTAAACCATCAGCTTCCTTTTTAAATATTGTAGGGGGCGCTACAGAGGCAATTTAAAACGGGCAAGGCCAAAAATCATATAGAATATTCCTTTCAATGCCTTTGACAGATGTACAAAGTTTTATGAATTATTGAGCATCCTAAGCTACTAAACCATCAGCTTCCTTTTTCATGGCGTACGACGCGTTGCCACGGCAACAGCGTCCAACGAAAACTCAAAATTTTTCATGGCGATTTTGCATCAATGTCTTGAGGCTATCCTTACAAAATTTGAGACTCATAAGGTCACCTGGCTAAGAGGAGTAAAGAAAAGTATAAAATTTTACATTTCCTTTAGCCAGTAGGCGGCGCTATGAGTTATTGCATTTTTTTCAACTGAAATCTGTTCAGGCTTGAAGTAGCATCATGCATGATAAGTTTTGTGTGGATTGGATAATGTACCTTGGAGTTATAACGACTTCCTTTTTCATAAACAATGAGGCAAAATGGCCGCAACGCCACGTCAAGGTTCTTCGATGAAAACTCACGATTTTGATAATTTTTAATCACAAAGGTCTTAAGAGCATCCTGACCAAATTTTACGTTGATCGCATAAAATCTGTAGGAGGAGTTTGTTGAAGTGCGAAGGCTGAAAAATGCAAAAAGTGACAAAAAGCACAACTTTGCGGGTTTACTGTAGCGCCCCCTAGCAGTCGAATGCAAAAAGATTTGTAGGGGATGTTACAGGATGCGATGTGCACATATGCTGAAGATTATGGGAATTTAGGACAAATGGTTGAGAAGTTATGTGTATTGATATTATGCCACGCCCCTAAGAAGTTTATTGGTCCATATCTTGTAAACGCTAAGAGATATCAAAAAGCTTTTGATAATTATAGATGACGTAGGTCCATTAATGATCCACAGACAATTCTGTAGTAATCGGACCCGGCGTGTAGGAGGAGTTTGCAAGAATGTGTTTTTCACTAAATTCAAGATGGCGGAAAATCTAAGTAGGCGGAGCTTAGGGGTCTGAGAGGCTTTTTTTTAGATCTAGCGGATATGGACATGTGTGTTGAATTTCAAATAAATCGGACATACTTGCCGAGGGGCGTCGCCGGTACGATTTGTAGGGGGCGCTAGAGAGCCATTTTTTACACAGAAAAATGCATTCTTTTTCAGACTCTAAGTTCAGCCAGACCTGACAAGTCCCCAACATTTTGTGAGTTTTCATGAATGGGAAGTACCCCGAAAAAGTCCCCAAATGATAAAAATAAAAATCATAATAATAAAAACCCTTACAATTACAATAGGGCCTTCGCAGGCCCGACGTTGTCGGCCGCTCGGGCCCTAAAAAGAGCCAAACAGAAAAACAACCCAGGAATCAGCACAAAGAAAACACACCTTTTCTTTTTTTCCATCTTCTTGAAGTGCTGCAGAGTGACGACAGCTTTCTCCCAAACACTCACCTCACCTCTCCCTCACCTGTGAGGGGATGATGAAAGGTTAGCCCTCCTACCTGAGTGGGCCTTGTTTGTTTTCGTCTGCCTCGAGCGAGGTGGGGGGGGGGGATTTAGTGAGCGGGCATGTCTTAGCACGATTTCAAACCGGCACACACTCCCACTTTCAGCCAACACATCTGAAACCTTTTTGTTTTCCTCCCGACGAACTGCTGAAGTGACAACACAGGATTGTACGTGGACGCCCGAGGGCCCAGTCGCCTGTCTCTTGGAGATAATTCCTCTCCGTCTGAAAATGTGTCACCAAACAACCCCAGAAAAGGGCAAAGAGCTACGGCTAACAACATGCCCCCCCCCTCGTGTTTCAGCTCTGTGTCCAGAGGTCACTTTGGTTCGCAGAGAGAGAGTGTGTGTGTGTGTGTGTGTGTGTGTGTGTGTGTGTGTGTGTGTGTGTGTGTGACTTCCCACATTTTTCTCTCTGGCGCCAGCTTGTTCCCCCTCTCTTTGCTTAAGCTGCTGCTGTAATGGCAAAAAAAGAGCTGGAGCTCCGCCAGCAGCCGTTGAGTGCAACGAATTGGACCCGAGCCCCTCTGAGCGGCTCGGAGCTCCCCGGCCTGCCGGCGGGTTTGATTTAGGGCCACGGCGGAGCGCCGTCTACCTGCGCCGCCGACGCTGCCAGGCTGCCAACTTCTGGCAGAGAGTCAGGGTGAAATGAGGCTCCAGGCTTTATTTAGTTTTATCTTTCTTTGTTGTGTTCTGTGTCAGACACACAGAAGATGCAAATGCATTCCTACCTCATTACAATCTTTTATTGACTGATAACAACATTAACTCTAAACTCACATGTACGCGTGAGCAAAGTATCCTCAACGGTTCATATGATATCTTACAAGAAGTTATTTTGTTATTTTTCATTCGTGTTCCTGACGCTGAAACTTTGCTTTTAACTGTTAAGTCAAACTGTTGTTTTTCTTTCTTTGTCACGTCCTTCAGATTATAAACAAAAACAACACGATCTCACTCCCAGCCTCTCTCTATTTCAGCCTCCGAGGGTCGTGACCCTCGCTCCTCTGCCCGTGGAGGGCCGCGGCGCCGCGGCCACCATCACCAAGTCGGTCCTGCAGGTGGACGACCCCGACAACCCGGCCGACGTCCTGGTCATGGTCCTGGAACCGCCCCGCCGCGGCCGGCTGACCCGTCTCAACGGCGACCGGGCCCTCGGCCGGTTCAAGCTGGAGGAGCTGTCGCGGGAACAGATCCGGTACGTCCACGACGGCTCGGAGGGGACGGAGGACAGGACGGTGCTGCAGGTCAACGACGGCCACAGCTACAGGAACATTCTCCTCCAGGTCCACATCAATCAGAAGGTAGGGAGGAGCAACGTATACTCATATATTATATATTCATTCACTGATCCTGGATTAGTTTATTGCCACAGTGGCTGCACCCGAGGCTGAAGATCTTTGCACACGAAGTCTGTATTTCATGACATTTTGTCAATCACCGAAATAAAGGTCAAAGGCCTGCAAAGGTCTTTGACACTCAGCATTGTTTTAAGGCTCTCTGGTGTTTAATGTAGAGTCCTCCTGCTGCTCTCTGGCTCTGCTCAAACATCTCTGCAGAGGAAAAAGACCTGCATGGATCCTCTATTAATACTGGATGAAGCTCTTTCCTGGAGGTTACACCACTGAGCCAAGCTAGCGTGTTGCACCTCAAAGCTTCACCAGCTGTAGTTTCCAGACTGTAGCTCATAACAGGATCATCTTGGTGGATTGAGCCAAAGTGAAGTTAACAATCTCACAAAGGTGAGACGACAATCAGTGACAAATCCTCTCAGACATCTGCTTCATGCTGGATATCTACAGCAGCTGCATTCATTACATTCTACACTTTCACTATGAATTGTAAATGATTTTTAGGGACGGCATAATGAGACTTTATTTTTGCATCTCAATGTATTGTGAGCTGCCCTCTGGCAGCAGGAGAAACTTCTACTTGCGGAAGCTTTAAATCCAAATTAAAGTACTTTTTCTTTAGTTATAATCGGTTTTAAAAACTGACACTCAAGAACTTTCTTTCCTCCACAAGTTCACAGTTCAGAAGTTAGGAGGAGGAAGAGGAGGAGGGGGAGTGTGTGTGTGTGTGTTTGGTATGAGACAAATTTGTCAGCTCACTCAGTTACTAAACATGAGCACACACACACACACACACACACACACACACACACACACACACACACACACACACACACACACACACACACACACACACTGAACTGAAGACGTCTAGACAGACGAGCATCAGAGACATGAATGTCTTTAGTCCTTGTGGGGACCAACCTTAAGAGTGACATTTTGGAGAGTGAGGACATTTTTTTAATCTAAGAATAAAAGTATTTTTAAGGTTTTGGGGTCAGATATGTGGTTGTGATGAGGTAAGGGACTATGAAAAGGTATTTTACAGTGAATACACCTCATACACCTACATTTACCTGGCAACTAATTGTTCCTTTAGGCAACCTGGAGGTAATGAGGCTGCTCTCGTTTCCCTCATTGATCTGTGGCATCTTGACCCAATAGCCACCTCTCAACATCCATATATATCGAGACTTGTATGTCTGATTTACTCCACGGTTTAAAACAGTTAACACGTAGCTTGTTTAGCTTAACCCGGTTAGCCCGGTTAGCTAGTTAGCATAACGAGACTCAAGACTTCATAGTTGTACTTCAACTTGTGTCCTTTTCTATAGTTTCAAACTTGATGTTAATAAAAAACGTGTCTGTCAAAAAATGTCACAATGTCACAAAATTGTGTCTTTCAATTTGGTTTCTCGAGTCTAAAGTGGACACACACACACACACACACACACACACACACACACACGTGCTGTATCTGTGTATCTGACTTACACAGACTCCCTCCAAAGACCTTCCTCCAACAATGTTTTAACTGTCTCAGCAGTCCGAGGGAGTTACTGCGCCCAGCTTTGGTTTTAGATTGCATTGGAATAGAGAAGCCTTCACATGATACTGAACACCCCACCTCGCTGTGCGCCGGTTGGACTTTTTTTCCCGGCGGCAGAGACTCTTTTTTTTTTCCAGTGATATATTTTTTGCTACAGGTTTTGGAGGGCAGCTCTGTTTGTCTGGCTGCATACAGATGGTGCGCTTCAGGCTCAACTCCTCTGCCTTTTCTTCTTCTGTAAATCAATAACATCCCACACACACACACACACACACACACACATACCAGTATCCATTTACTGTAAAATGTCCTGATGCTGAATTATGTGGCGCGTTAGACAGAGCAGGATGGAGGGCTGAGAGAATGCACTTGATTTATCTCAGAATCTTTTTGCACTCGTCCCAGCAGTGTCCCCCCAATATATTTCAGTGGTGCCTCCAGCTTGATGTGCACGGCTGCATCACCGTAGAATAGAGATCGGTGAGGACATTTAGGGAGAGGAGCACCAGCCACCGCGGGGATATTGTCTTCTCCCAGCACGACAGAAAGGAAGAAGAAGAACAGACGAGGCTTTGTTTCACCGGTGTGATGCTGTGCAGATAAAAGAGGACGATTTGCATAACTTCAGTTGGGACATTACACCAATATTCTCTGGTTGTATTTTCATGGAAAACTAATTCTGCTGCGAAAAGTTACAAGAGAGCACTCCACCTAGTGCAGAGGAAGCTGTGGTAGACATCCAACGTCATCGACAGCAGGATGCTCAGGTTCAAATAGAAGTGTGTGGGGGGGGGGGGGGGGGGGGGAGGGGAGCTACAAGCTCACGGATCTCAAACCTGTGAGAAGTGATGTGGAAGAGAATCAAGGCAATAAAACCCACACAATCTGCATGAAGCTCAATGAAGACTCCGTGAACCCGGACTCCACAGAGCTCAAGAATGAAACCCGGAGTGATTATCGGCTCCGCCTCGACTTTAACAAAACCCAGAGTCAATGAATCTTTAGTTTCCATAGCGGGTTGCCTTCTCTGGCGCTCTTTGTGCCTTCCAAACCCAGCGGTGCGTGTCGATGCTGGGACAATAGCATTCCCTGGAAGTTGGATTAGGGAGCTCTAAAGCAGGACACTAATCAGGCCCTTAATGACCCTCTGATGGATGGACTTTCTGAGTCTGAGCCCCCGGAGCTGAGCTGGAGCTCGGCTGAGTAGGAAGCAGGACCCTTGACTTTCAATTACTGTCTGGAAGGAGAACACTGTGAGCAGAAATGGAAGGAAATTATATATATATATATATATATATATATATATATATATATATATTTTGTAAGGCTAATAGCGGCTAGCGGCTTTGTTGTCAAGCAGAGTGCTACGAGTTTAGCTCCACTCCCGCTGAGCGCTCGCCTTCATCTTTCCTTGGGAATACCATAATTAGTTTTGAGTTTTCTTTTTTCTTTTTAAGCGATACCCCACATCAACGAGTCTGTGAATACACTTTTGATTGCAGTGATTTGTTTCCGTTAAAGCCGGCGGCCGGAGTCACGCAGCCCCCGATGTTTGCTTTGGCACCGCGCTCTGATTTCAGACACAGCAACGCCTCGTCCAGATTAAATTACAATTTGTTGCCGATAAGGATTCAATCTACATTCTGTGACTTTCTGTTTGACGTGTCCATCACCCCCCCCCCCCCCCCCCCCCCCCCCCCCTTCTGCTGGAGTTATGGAAGAATGAGAGATGACAATGTCATTGTTATTACAACAGCATGACCGTCCCGGCCGGCAGCTATAGCTGATGTTTTATGGATGATGCCGACTCCGTCTCGGCAAAGTCATTTATTTCTGTTTTTGTGGACTGCAGCCAAAAGCTCTCTGTGTCCAGCACCGACTCTATTTACAGTCCATCTCAGACCTGCTGGCTCACAGCCCTTTAAAGGTCTCTGATTACTCATTTTTCATGCATTTTTTATTTTTTATTTAGTACTGCGGCTAAGAAAAAAAAACAATGTTTATTTTCTATGATATATTTTGGATATATGTTTTTTTGCAGCATCGGCTGAAGGCCTAACAGCCCCTCACCTCCTTTCTCATATTTAATCCAACACTTTAGTAGATACATTAATTGAAAATAATATGTGATAATAATAATGTGATTTTGGTGACCAACCAGCATCCTGGTGCAGCATGAGGTTACATAAGGAAGGATTTAAACATACTCATTAATACACAGTCGTCCTTTTCTCCTAAAGATTACGTTCCCATAAAACAAAACTACATCGTCAGTTACGTTTTGAATGAAACGTAGTTTGTTTCACAAATACGTTTCCAATCGTTGTCCTTTGAAGTCTTGTGAGGGTCAGATGGGTCAAGCTAACAGGACTTTCACCCAGGAGACCGCTGTCCATGTCCAGCGTGAAGACCAAAAGTCAATATTTACTTATTTGTAGAGTAAATAACATCACAAACAAATTGAATAACCTTTAAATAATAATTCATGTTTTCAATAATGTGTTATTTAGCTTTGGCAATAATGTAACCTGAACATTCAAGCCAGTAAAGCTTATTTAAGCTTTAAGCTTTTTAATGAACTTAACCAAGTAGTTTTTTTGCTTAGTAATCATTTTTTGTTTTGTTTCAATTTGCAACATTAACCACATGTTTAAAACAGTTTAAAACAACCGCAATCCGGAAGAAAATACGTTTCAATGCAGTTTAGTTTGATGGAAACCTCATTTATGGGAGACAGGGTTGAATTAATAAGCGAGTGAAGTTAACTTCTCTCATCAAGCAGAAGAAGGTGTAATGTTTAAGGTTTTAAGAGTCAGAGCTGGTTTTAAGCCCAAGTCAAAAGTCTTATAAAAGTCTTAATCCAGGCCTCAAGTCCTTAAAAACAAGTCCTACTCGAGTCACAAGTCACAAAGTCTTCATAAGAAAGTTTGTGTTCAATTGCAGGGTTTTCACGAGATCTCCCTCGTGAATATACAGTATTTCAAGTCTCAAGTCAAGTCTTTAGGGTGTCACGTGTCACACAAGTCATAGAAGTCCAAGTCAGTTGTTCGTCTCTGCTATTTGAAGGAAAGGACACCAGTCCGATGATTGCTGATGGAGTTGAAGATGAGGAACGTTATATCCTCAGCTGTGCAGCAGCACTAAGATGCTTTAAATCAACAGCTCTCAGACCGATGAGTCATTGAGTTCTGAGTTTATTACCATAACTTCCTCTCTGATATTTGTTTAATTCCCCTCAGTCCCCTTCTCTCCAGTTCCAATACCGTCAATACGAAATTACATCACACAAATCCAGTTCCTTGCTCTCTCCCAGAGGTCAAACAGCAGATACATTTCCACCAGCATTTAATAATCTTTGCAGCTGTGTGAAGGAGATTCGACCTTCTCGAAATCTCACTCCGGCGAGAAGAAAAACCCCACAACTCATTAGATTTGTGTGTTATTCAAGACAGAAAATGAGAAGAAATAACCAAATGAGGGAGCAGCTGCAGGACAAAGAGTCCGAGGTCTGGGGAAATCAGGAGTATCGGCAAACTTGTAAATCCTCCGACCTCTTTCATTGTGTAGAGCGTGCTGTTCCTGGTCTGAGCGTCCTTTAAGGACCTTGGTGTTCATCAGGAGAGGCTGATAATCTCCTGGATGATGTGGTCCTCTGAGTTAAAAGCCTGCCACGCTGACTTATGTGTTTCCTCTGCGGCTCGTCTGCGATTCTTCGCCTGCTGCTGCTCCGCTGAAATAGTGTGATTTGGATCAGCCGAGCGGCAGGCAGCCGGTCGGCAGGTTGTTATCTGCAAACACAGACTGCCACACATGCACACACACACACACACACACACACACACACACCTGTGCACACTCTTGTAATCTATTATCGCCCACTGCCACAGTGTTTCTGCCATTATGCTGATCTCCTGCAGGGAACTCTGTGTTTGTGTGTGTGTGTGTGTGTGTGTGTGTGTGTGTGTGCTTCAGCCTGCTCTCCTGAAAATGATAAACAAACTGCATTGTAAATGACGTTTTAAGGGTATTTTTTACCCGGATTACAGTTGTTTTTGAGGTATCACAAATACATTTCTCATCAAAGTCTGCGCAGGGTGAACTTTGGTTCTACCAAACACAGGACTTTCACCCAGGAGACCGCTGTGCATGTCCAGCGTGAAACCAAAAGTCAACGCTGACTTGTTTTAATTTAACTTATATCTCATAACCTGGATGATTCTTACCAAACATAACCAAGTCATGTTTTAAACCTTAAACAGATCTGGGAGGAAATACACGTACGTGATGAAGAACGCAGTTTAGTTTCATAAGAGACGGGGTTAGTATGTCTTTCTCTTCATATCAGTGATCCGACAGTTCGTTGAGTGGCCGTCTTGATAAATTGAATAGGTAGAAAGATGAACAAGTGTCCTGCTGGAGGATTTGTTTCACAACATGGCAACCCCATAGTTGTTCTTATCAATGGTTTATAACTGATGTTCTGTGTATCTACGATACCCGTAAATATGTTCTATCTCAGGGTATCTTTTTAGGAAGTGGTATCAAAGTTTGTTCCTTTTTAAATAGATTTCTGCAAAACATTTTGGTTCAAGTGTTAAATAAACTATTTTTGACAACTTGACTTTTAGATCCTTTAACTTCGTCCAGTTGTAAAATGCGGAGCGTCTGTGTACAGAATCGATATCAGGTTGTTGTTGTAGATGCATAATAAGAGTGTACGCCTGTTTTAATCGAGGCAGCTGGTTGTCACGGTGCGTGAGAGAGTTAAGAGGTGTAGTTTTTCATCCTACCTGCTCAGATGTCCTCCAGCGACAGCGAGTCATCCACACGCTGCGAGCTTTCCTCTGCAGCTCATCCTGCTCTTTGTTCCTCTGCCTCGGATCAATACAGCGGCACAAAAACAAGTCGGATTCCAAAGTTCTGCTGACAGCTCTGAGCACAGATTGCTACGTCGCCTCTGATTGGTGGAGCCGACTCGAGGGCTCGGCGCTCTGGTGACACTGCGGCTGATTGACAGCTGTTACGACGGGGCTCCTGGGACTCACAATCCTGAGGTTACAACAGATGTGGAAGTAAAAAACAAGCTGCGCAAACTGTGACAAAAACAAAGTGAAAGTGGCATCAGGCTGCACCTGAGGAGCAAGGACTCTGCTTTTATCACACACGGGGCGTCTCAGTGTGAGAAACACTCATAATGTTTCATTTACCTCGTTCAAGAGTAAATTTGATTTAAATAACTCTTGATTATGCGACGGCACCTGTGGCTAATTCGAGCTAACGTCCAGGTCATGAAAGCTTTTATATTTGAATACCTGGCACCTGTTGAGCTCCTCCCAGGGGAAACTAAAAAACATATATTTAATTGTTCTACTTTGATCCATCTTGACAAAGCGTTGGTTAGAAAAAGGGAAAAGTGGTTTAAGTTGAGCAGATCTTGCCGTATCCAAACAGAAACCAACCACCCTGTTGTAATGTGTGTTTCAGGCCGCTGACTCTCCTCACACGCTGTCTGTGCCGGTGACCTGGGTGAAGGAAGGAGGCATGGTGCGACTGGATAAAAAATACCTGCAGGCCGACTACAGGGGAGTCAGCAGCGATGACATCGTCTACACCATCGTCGCCTCAGAAGGACAACCTAAATACGGTACGAATCAAGAGATTCACGTTGATACGTTAACGATCTGACAGACTGCATTTCATCTTTATGCTCTTTATGGGGTTCATCGTTATTCACTGTAGTGATTTATTCATCATATCCTTTATTCATTTTGTTCATTTTGTTCATTTTATAGTTTATTCGTTTACTTTATATGTTTAGTAGTTTAGTTATGTAGTTACCCCAATACGTTTTTCATTCATAAAGAACTTGATTGATTTGATTTGTGTGTATATTAAATAATAGGTCACTGTACACCATGACAAGAACTCTGTCGAGACTTAATGGATTAATATCATATTCAATATTACTTGAACTAATGGTGTCTTATGGCAGAAGCTGAGTAGCATCATTCTTTTTAATTGTTATACTAATGTTTGGGTTTATGATTCATAATTGAGTTAATAATAAGCGTTTCATATTTTGATATTAATGAATTATTATTTATTGACGCTTCAATATCATAACGAACATTCTTACAGATCAAGGGCCTCTAAGTTCTTTCCCTAACCACTGATTGTGGTGGGATGTGATTCGGGTCACTATGATTATTATGTGATGTATAATAACAGTTCATCACCTCCTCTGTAACCGTCTCAGGTGAGGTGGTGCTGGTGTCCTTGCCAGCCGACGGCCCCGCAGAAGGCTGGCGTCCCTCGATGACCGACGACCGAGGCTTCACGCCCACAACCTCCTTCACCCAGCAGGACGTCAACGACGGCACCGTCTGGTACCGACACTTTGGCGGCGGCAGCGACAGCGACTCCTTCCAGTTCCAGGTCAGTACAGACATCCATCATACTAGTGTCTGATAGTTATGCTTCAACTTTACTGAGACACAAAGCAGACTTTCCTGCTTCAACTTTGTGTTTTCACACCTTTTCAGTGTATAACTACAATAATGACGTGTTCATTCACACAATCCTTTGCACAGCAGAGATATATGAAGAAGAGGGTCAAAGTTCAAGGTGCCATGTTAGGACCAACTCCCAATTGAATGCATACTGCATGCAACACTACATACTTTGTAAAGGCAGCTGCAGTTTGTACTTCAAGTAAAAAGAAAAGGCCATTTGGAACGCAGCTTGTTGGCTCAAGCAGCGAGTGGAGTCATTGTTGTAGCTCGTTCTTCGTAGGGCGGTATCTGCTCTTTCCTCCAGTGGCTCAGTAGAATCCGTTTAGCTGTAAAAGCCAAAAGCTTTTCAAAGGAGAAAAAGTTCAGCAGAGTCTTTGACTGTTTGTTTCTACTTTAAATCTGAAAAGTAAACATATGAATTATGGGTTTCCCCCTACAGTGAACCATTATATCAAACATATTTCAGAGGATACACACACGACAAGGTTGTACTACTACTGTACCTATAAATAATTTCAGAAAGAAATTAAATGTGCTGTGAGACGAGGGGGGGGGGGGGCGATAAGAGCGTCTCACCCCCGACAGTAGAAGAGGAGGAGACGGTGACGCATGTCGTCGTCCTTGTTGTTTTTCTGTCTCTCTCTGGAGTGTTCTTTGAAGTTCAGTCTCTTACTCGTGTTCCCGTGTGTTTACCTCTTCCCTCCCTTTCCAATATGTCTCCCTCTGGCGTGATTTATTCCTCCCCTCCTCCTCCTCCTCTTCTTCTTCCTCTTTCCTTTCTGTTCCTTCTGTTATATTTCCTATAACCATGACATTGTTTATATAAAACCGTGCTGTTTATCTGTGAAATATGTCCTTCAGTCGTAGTATTTGATGATATAACTTACAGTCTGCTCGTCACTCAGCGGTTGTTTTAATCGCCGACCACTTAACAGTTCACTCTATCAATGCACACGACACTTTGTTTTTATCCCCTCTCTCTTATTTCCCTCCCTGCTCTTCTTAAAGTGTGTTCCCTGTGGATTTCTTCTCCTTCAGTTCAGAGCTTGGCACCAGCCGTCCTGTGTGACTCACTCAAAATCAACCCATAGCGACTCATCTCGATTAGCTCTAATGACCGCAAATTACTCGCAAATTGGCCCCAAATCTGAGACAATCCCAGTAAAGCCGAGGCAGCATTCGTCTCTGCTTCGCCTCGACTCCATCAGGAAACGACAACAGGCCGCCAGAAGCTCGTAGCTACATCTGATCATCTTCCTTCCTCCGTCCCCACACACGACGTTCTGGCTCCATCCATCGGGGCAAATGCGTTTCATTTACACAGTGCTGGATTCAAATTCAATTCTCGGGTGTCTCATCATTTTGACGGGAAGTGCAAAAAAAGCAGGCGAGGAAAAGCAAGGGGAAAAAAGCCCGCCACAAACCGAACCGCTGGACGTGTTTGTGCTGTTTGTGCTGACGGGTTGTCAGCGTGGTGCTTTTGTCCTCCGATGGTTTTTATCGAAGTGGTGCGGCGCCTCGTTAGAGATGATTGATTTGAAACAGGAAGCGGGCTACACAGCACTCGACACACGCGTCTTCTCACGCACCAACATGTGATTTAGTCAAATCAGAACTGTGTTCAAATCAGACAGATGAGGATCTGGTGTCAGAAATATGACTGAACTTATGCAACAGAGAAAGACATTAAAAAGATGAATAGGTTACTACTTTGTTGTTTCCCGATTTGAATCTAGACGTTTGTTTCATTCTTTTATTGCCAGCTCTGAAAGGCTTGAAATGGCCCCAAAAGGCCCCAAAAGATGGGTGAAATGTCACA
The DNA here is from genome assembly GCA_032191485.1 of Leptoclinus maculatus. Lineage (NCBI taxonomy): Eukaryota > Metazoa > Chordata > Actinopteri > Perciformes > Stichaeidae > Leptoclinus > Leptoclinus maculatus. Next base: position 210,137 of record JAVDOI010000156.1, read on the forward strand.
CCAAAATCAAAAATATGCAGCATAAGGCCAGTTCAGAAACTGAATGAGGTTGAGGACTGAATGTGTAGAAAATGGATTATTGTATGTATTACATTTCTCTTATTTTTAGTAACACAAAGGTATTACCAAACCTTCCATGTCCCTTTTGTTTCCTCATAGATATATCACACCGCCGTCGTGCTGTGAGGCCCTGGTTGTTAAAGAATGTACTGTTAAAGCTGCTTTAATAGATTTTACACTTTAATTAAGGGGCAGAAGAACTCCTCAGCAAGCTTTGTAATGAATTGTAATAACATTTAGCTAGAAAATTAGCTTTGTAGCTAACTCTGGCACATTTACATTGAGGTGGAAACTGTTAATTAACTTTCCCTGGTAACTAAATATACATAAATACATAATAATTTGGAGTTTGTAAAGGCCCTTTAAAGTGTATGTACAAGCCACTGGAGCCAAAACATTGTGAAACAAACTCATTAAAACTCACACAAGTGTTCAAAGCTGCTCTGTGAAACAAACTCGTAAAGTTTCATTGTAAGATTCGTTGTGAATCAAATGATGTAACATATAATGCAAGTCGTTTACGTTGAATGGAGCCGACTGAATAATCAATAATTTACTTCTGCTGCAACACCGCCTTCAATAAATCCAGCTGACTCAGCGCGCCGGCTCTCGTGTTAACACCATTACTTGTGATTGGTGGCGCTGACTCCGGGCTTCATGCCGGTCGCTACATCACCCGTGACTGAGGGCGCCGACTACAGCTTCTGTAACTTTCTGCTCCCGTCAAACGCCTCAGAAGTGACGGGAACGAGCAGCGGAGGAAGCAAGAGGAGGAAGGAGCTGGTGTGCATCAGGGGGACAAGAGCAGTTAAAGCTGCTTGTTGTGGAGGGGAAGAGAAACACGGTAACACGGTAACACATAACACGGTAACACGGTAACACATAACACGGTAACACATAACACGGTAACACAGTAACACATAACACAGTAACACATAACACGGTAACACAGTAACACATAACACAGTAACACATAACACGGTAACACATAACACGGTAACACGGTAACACGGTAACACAGTAACACATAACACGGTAACACGTAACACATAACACGGTAACACATAACACGGTAACACGTAACACGTAACACGTAACACGGTAACACGGTAACACGGTAACACGTAACACGGTAACACGTAACACGGTAACACGGTAACACGTAACACGGTAACACGTAACACAGTAACACATAACACAGTAACACAGTAACACGTAACACAGTAACACATAACACAGTAACACATAACACAGTAACACAGTAACACGTAACACAGTAACACGTAACACAGTAACACATAACACAGTAACACATAACACGGTAACACGTAACACGGTAACACGGTAACACAGTAACACATAACACGGTAACACGTAACACGGTAACACGTAACACAGTAACACATAACACAGTAACACAGTAACACGTAACACGTAACACAGTAACACATAACACAGTAACACATAACACAGTAACACAGTAACACGTAACACAGTAACACGTAACACAGTAACACATAACACAGTAACACAGTAACACATAACACGGTAACACGTAACACGGTAACACGGTAACACAGTAACACATAACACGGTAACACATAACACGGTAACACGATAACACGGTAACACGTAACACGTAACACGGTAACACGGTAACACGGTAACACGTAACACGGTAACACGGTAACACGTAACACAGTAACACATAACACGGTAACACATAACACGGTAACACGTAACACGTAACACGGTAACACGTAACACGGTAACACAGTAACACATAACACAGTAACACAGTAACACACAACACAGTAACACATAACACGTAACACGTAACACAGTAACACGTAACACAGTAACACATAACACGTAACACAGTAACACAGTAACACGTAACACAGTAACACATAACACAGTAACACGTAACACAGTAACACGTAACACACAACACAGTAACACATAACACAGTAACACATAACACGGTAACACGTAACACGGTAACACGGTAACACAGTAACACATAACACGGTAACACGTAACACGGTAACACGTAACACAGTAACACATAACACAGTAACACAGTAACACGTAACACAGTAACACGTAACACACAACACAGTAACACATAACACAGTAACACAGTAACACATAACACGGTAACACGTAACACGGTAACACGGTAACACAGTAACACATAACACGGTAACACGTAACACAGTAACACATAACACAGTAACACATAACACAGTAACACAGTAACACGTAACACAGTAACACGTAACACAGTAACACATAACACAGTAACACAGTAACACATAACACGGTAACACGTAACACGGTAACACGGTAACACAGTAACACATAACACGGTAACACATAACACGGTAACACGTAACACGGTAACACGTAACACGTAACACGGTAACACGGTAACACGGTAACACGTAACACGGTAACACGGTAACACGTAACACAGTAACACATAACACGGTAACACATAACACGGTAACACGTAACACGTAACACGGTAACACGTAACACGGTAACACAGTAACACATAACACAGTAACACAGTAACACACAACACAGTAACACATAACACAGTAACACGTAACACGTAACACAGTAACACGTAACACAGTAACACAGTAACACGTAACACAGTAACACATAACACAGTAACACGTAACACAGTAACACGTAACACACAACACAGTAACACGTAACACAGTAACACATAACACAGTAACACATAACACAGTAACACAGTAACACGTAACACAGTAACACGTAACACAGTAACACATAACACAGTAACACAGTAACACATAACACGGTAACACGTAACACGGTAACACGGTAACACAGTAACACATAACACGGTAACACATAACACGGTAACACGTAACACGGTAACACGTAACACGTAACACGGTAACACGGTAACACGGTAACACGTAACACGGTAACACGGTAACACGTAACACAGTAACACATAACACGGTAACACATAACACGGTAACACGTAACACGTAACACGGTAACACGTAACACGGTAACACAGTAACACATAACACAGTAACACAGTAACACACAACACAGTAACACATAACACAGTAACACGTAACACGTAACACAGTAACACGTAACACAGTAACACATAACACGTAACACAGTAACACAGTAACACGTAACACAGTAACACATAACACAGTAACACGTAACACAGTAACACGTAACACGTAACACAGTAACACGTAACACAGTAACACATAACACGTAACACAGTAACACAGTAACACGTAACACAGTAACACATAACACATAACACGTAACACAGTAACACAGTAACACGTAACACAGTAACACGTAACACAGTAACACATAACACGTAACACAGTAACACATAACACAGTAACACATAACACAGTAACACGTAACACGTAACACAGTAACACGTAACACAGTAACACATAACACAGTAACACATAACACAGTAACACGTAACACGTAACACAGTAACACGTAACACAGTAACACAGTAACACATAACACAGTAACACGTAACACGTAACACAGTAACACGTAACACAGTAACACATAACACGTAACACAGTAACACAGTAACACGTAACACAGTAACACGTAACACGTAACACGTAACACAGTAACACAGTAACACGTAACACAGTAACACATAACACAGTAACACATAACACGTAACACAGTAACACAGTAACACGTAACACAGTAACACATAACACATAACACGTAACACAGTAACACAGTAACACGTAACACAGTAACACATAACACAGTAACACATAACACGTAACACAGTAACACAGTAACACGTAACACAGTAACACATAACACATAACACGTAACACAGTAACACGTAACACGTAACACAGTAACACATAACACGTAACACAGTAACACAGTAACACGTAACACAGTAACACATAACACATAACACGTAACACAGTAACACAGTAACACGTAACACAGTAACACGTAACACAGTAACACATAACACGTAACACAGTAACACATAACACAGTAACACATAACACAGTAACACGTAACACGTAACACAGTAACACGTAACACAGTAACACATAACACAGTAACACATAACACAGTAACACGTAACACGTAACACAGTAACACGTAACACAGTAACACATAACACAGTAACACATAACACAGTAACACGTAACACGTAACACAGTAACACGTAACACAGTAACACATAACACGTAACACAGTAACACAGTAACACGTAACACAGTAACACATAACACATAACACGTAACACAGTAACACAGTAACACGTAACACAGTAACACGTAACACAGTAACACATAACACGTAACACAGTAACACAGTAACACGTAACACAGTAACACATAACACATAACACGTAACACAGTAACACAGTAACACGTAACACAGTAACACATAACACAGTAACACGTAACACAGTAACACGTAACACACAACACAGTAACACATAACACAGTAACACATAACACGGTAACACGTAACACGGTAACACGGTAACACAGTAACACATAACACGGTAACACGTAACACGGTAACACGTAACACAGTAACACATAACACAGTAACACAGTAACACGTAACACAGTAACACGTAACACACAACACAGTAACACATAACACAGTAACACAGTAACACATAACACGGTAACACGTAACACGGTAACACGGTAACACAGTAACACATAACACGGTAACACGTAACACAGTAACACATAACACAGTAACACATAACACAGTAACACAGTAACACGTAACACAGTAACACGTAACACAGTAACACATAACACAGTAACACAGTAACACATAACACGGTAACACGTAACACGGTAACACGGTAACACAGTAACACATAACACGGTAACACATAACACGGTAACACGTAACACGGTAACACGTAACACGTAACACGGTAACACGGTAACACGGTAACACGTAACACGGTAACACGGTAACACGTAACACAGTAACACATAACACGGTAACACATAACACGGTAACACGTAACACGTAACACGGTAACACGTAACACGGTAACACAGTAACACATAACACAGTAACACAGTAACACACAACACAGTAACACATAACACAGTAACACGTAACACGTAACACAGTAACACGTAACACAGTAACACATAACACGTAACACAGTAACACAGTAACACGTAACACAGTAACACATAACACAGTAACACGTAACACAGTAACACGTAACACACAACACAGTAACACGTAACACAGTAACACACAACACAGTGGGGAAGTTAAAAACTAAATACTGTTTACTTTAAGGCGCTTCTCTCCCGTCAGGAAGGCAGAGGAGGATTAAACTGATCCAGCTTTCCCGTCACCTATCAGCGATTGAATTAGCATAATCTTACATTCTAACTTTAAATCATCTTCTGCATTATGAGCGAGCTAAAGAACAAGAGGTCAGAGGTCAGAGGTCCTCAGCACAGCGCTGGAGAGAAGAGAAGCCGAGGAAGGAGGACCAGCTTTCTCTTCTGTTGCATTTCTTTGACTTTGCACATTTTAAAGTGTGGCATTAGAAAAAGTTGTCATAACTAAACTTTCTCAAAAAATAAAGGTTTTTACACTTGAGGCGGTTTTTGGTTGATGCGCTGGATGGATTATGGAAACGCCTTTGCAGAATACATTATGAACTAGCAAATACACTCACATGATCAGCTGTTTCTGCTGTTCTTCCTGGATATATATATATATTTATATATGTATTTATATTGTCTTTGTCTCCAGACAACATGAAACGTGACCGATTCTAACGGTCATGAAAGAACGATTCAAACTCTCAAACTCCTGAAGACCTTTCTATGTGTTTCTCTCCGTGTTTCTCTCCGTGTTTCTCTCTGTGTTTCTCTCCGTGTTTCTCTCCGTGTTTCTCTCCGTGTTTCTCTCCGTGTTTCTCTCCGTGTTTCTCTCCGTGTTCCGTGTTTCTCTCCGTGTTTCTCTCGTGGATCAGCCAAACTGACTTTCATTATTTCGTTACCTTTTCTTCTTCTTCTACTCAGATTACATCCGAGAACGCCAACTTCAATGAAACTATGCAGCCGAGTTTATTCGCTCCAAACCACTTGGTGGAAAGACGCATTTCTTTTTTTTTTTGCGACATTTCAAAAGTTTGCTTAGAATTAGATCTGTGGACCGGGTTTCTTTGGGGGGTACGGGGATTATGGTGGTAGTTTTCAGTCTGGTAGGATTTACAGAAGCGTGAATGACGAATCAGAGAGAGCTCTGGGGCGTAATAAGACACCCTGAGGCTCTCTCTCTCTCTGTGCGCTTCTATTCACTTTACATTTAGAAACAGATTTTTTATGGATTCAACAAAGTGATTTAAAAGTAATCAGGGGTGTAATTATCTTCAGTGAGAGAAATAACTGCCTACTGGACACAGATCAGCACTTAAACATGGTCAGCAGGGCAATGAGATCATCACGCTGAATTTTACTCACATCGTCTCCTTTATTGATATTCTTGCGGTTTCCATTGTGATTTATGGGCCTCGTGTGTTTTTTCGTCCCTGCAGCTGATGCCAGGTTCACTCTCACGCTTTCATCTGTTGTAGCTCACAGCTGGAGGTTCTCCAGAGCCTGTCACTAATATATATATATATATATATATATATATATATATATATAATACACAAGCCAGAGAGCTGACAAAAATACAAACATTTATTTAGAGGCTGTGCTGCAGATAAAGACTTCAAACTTCAAGATAAGAGAAGTTTGGAGTGAGTAGATAAGGGGAGACGAGTGTTGAGTGTATCGTCTTGTACAAGTTTACAATCTGTATTATAAAGAGTGTGTGTGTGTGTGTGTGTGTGTGTGTGTGTGCAGGTTTCCACAGAGGCAGCCGCGGTCCTACAGAGCGATGCTCAGACCTTCACCATCGGAGTCCTGCCTCAGATCCCAGGATTCCCCCAGCTGGCCCCCGACTGCGACCTGCAGGTCACGGTGAGGGGTCACAAAGACGTGTATCAGGATTAACTGGTGACTCTCAGTCGAACGCGTCCGTGGTTGCTCGTCACGTAAATGTTTGTTTAACAGCTGACGTCACTACGAGTAACCACGACTCATTCCACTGAGAGTCACCAGTTAACACGGTCACTCTTTAAACTGAAACACCGGCAGCGTCTCCAGCTTCAAGCTGTTAAACGTGTCGACTACCACTGGACTGTATCTTGAACCTGAATCAAGTGAAACCTCTGAGTGTCTTCATGGTGTCTGACGTTGTGTTCATGAACTCAGAGAACAGAGTTGATCATCTAGTGACTTGTAGCTCCTAACGTCTCTCTGGTGGAGCGTTAGATACATGTTTAGATCTGGACTCTACATACTGGACCACTAGATGTCTTCTTCACTGACAGCACACAGATCTGGAGAGTCAATGTGTTTTTATTCATTCTTCCTCAGTTATAATCAGCATGTGGAGGATATAGTAGCTCTTGTTTTACCTCTGTTCTCACCTCAGCGTGTGTGTGTGTGTGTGTGTGTGTGTGTGTGTGTGTGTGTGTGTGTGTGTGTGTGTGTGTGTGTGTGTGCAGGCTCTGGAGGATCGGGTGACGGAGATAACGCCTACAGCTCTGTCCTTCATCGACTCTGAGACTCCCAGCGACAAACTCATCTACAACATCACCAAACCGCTACCGCAGGGACAAGGTCAGCCTCACACACACACACACACACACACACACACACACACACACACACACACACATGCTGAGCCTTTCCCTCATAATGTGGAAAAGATTAAAAGGATTAAATCTAAGTTGTGTCAGGGGGACAGGAGCCTTATAATTAGACACAGCGAGTGTTTGATTCCTGACTCACAGTTAATGTGTCGAGCTACTCTGTTCCTCATTCATCATCACTTAAGGGCCCACGAGCAAGGCACTGGGACACATAGCTTCCTGGTGGGAAAGTGGGAAAGAAAAAACGTGTAGCTGGAAAAGAAAACTGTTGAAATTCTTGATTAGTGTCTTTAAGTCTGGAGTGTTGATTTCAGGGGCCATCGAGCATCTGGACCGACCGTACACTCCGGTGAAGCTCTTCACTCAGGCCGACGTCAACAACGGCAAGCTCGTCTACAGACCGCCGCAGGCCCCGTCACACCTGCAGGAGCTCTACCAGTACTCCTTCATCGGTGAGACACACACACACACACACACACACACACACACACACAGACCAGAGGCGGTTTAAATCAATATTCAGTAAATCATTAATAAATATCGCTGTGAAATATATCCTGAAATGAATATGTAAGAACTCTTCAGTCAGCTCTTGATGATGCTCCAGCAGACGTTTTGAAATGAGTTCATGGCTTTGATCATTTAACACTCAGCCTAAAGTTGGGTTTAACTTCCTCGGGTCATTTTGCAGAACTCTAATCGTACAACCCTGGCTCATATACTGCAAACCACCGCCTCAGCTCACGTGATGAATATTTAAACAGGAAGAGTGAGAATTTAACTGTTTTTCAAAGTAAATTGTTTTTTTAAACGTAACCCAATAATCCGAGATCAAAGATGACTTTAGTTCCTGTTAGTCTGAGTGTGTGTGGAGCTCCGGAGGGAAAGCTTTGCATCAGTAAATCCTCCACGTCGCCTCCTGACTTTAATGCGTCATCCTGTTCACTTTTTATGTTTCGCAGCAGCGGCGGCCTGTCAGCTCCGCCTCAATCCTCTGTTTCTTACTTTTATCACCTCACAGCGCTAAAAGATCTCGCTTTTTATTTTTACCCTAACAGGTCTGCCGGAGTCGCTGAGCGTCTATTTCACAGGTGAGTACTTCATCTTTCTGTTTAGAGAGGAGGAGGAGGAGGAGGAGGAGGAGGAGGAGGCAGTTAGTTTCCTCTCTCTTACTCTCTTTCTTTTCTTCCACCTCATCTCCTCATCTCTCCACTAAATCCTCTTCATCCTCGTCGTATCTCTCTCTCCTCTCCCTCGCTCTTCAATCTCTGTTGTGTTTTCCTCTTCCTTGTCATGACATTCTTCTTCTCCTCTCGCTGTTCTTCTCTGACCTCATTTTCTCCTCTATTCCCTCCTCTCTGCAATTCCCACCTCTTGATTTCATCTTCGTCTCGTTTGCCCTCCTCCCTTGATCTCTCCTCCTCTGTTTCCTTTCATTTCCTTTTAATCTTCACTATGAATGTCCTTTCTCTCTCCTCCTCTTGGGCTTTCTTTCCCCCCTATCGTCCTCTTCTTCCTGTTGGTTACGGCATTCGGAGAGTGCTTTTCACTTTACTGTAGGCCTTGAGGCACACACACACACACACACACACACACACACACTCCATCCATCCTGCTGCTTTAAAGGGAAACTAAGTAAAAGATGGCTTTTGTTGAAAACTGTTGTTGTAGAAAGTGCAACAATGTATCTCCAGTCAGTTACTGCTCTGTGTCACCAACGATAAAACTACATGTATCCAAGTCCTTCTGAGGTACTTGTACTTAACTTGAGTATCTACAGTTTGTGCAAGGTTACATTTCTATCCACTACATTTCATATTTCATATTTCTATCTGAACGGGATAATTGTCTTGTTGTACTTTCTTGGTAGTATTATTTGAAGCGTGTTAAGTGTCCACCTTAATCTCTGATGAATTGTTTAAAGCCCTTTGGTTCCTTTATTCTAGGGAGACGTTTAATGAACAGCTCCTGTTTTCATGTGTTTTTCCTTTTTTCTCGTATTAATAATCTTGTGTTTAGTGAGTCGACACGAGGAAGCTGATTAGGTTTGTTTCTTCCTCAGTTAAAGAGCGGGGGAGATAATTAGCATCGGAGGTGTGTGTGTTTGTTTTAGAAGCTCTTTGGTTCCCTCATTATTTTCCTCTCTGTTGTTCTGTGGGTCACAGTGTCGGACGGTGAACACACCACTCCTGAGCTGGACTTTGCCGTCCTGCTACTGTCCAACCATCAGCAGCCGCCGGTGTTTCAGGTTCTGGACCCGCTGCTGGAGGTCGGCCTGGGAGGACAGGCCTCCATAGGTAAGAGAAGAAGAGACACACACACACACACGCTTCTGACACGACAGCCTGTGGTGAAGCGGTCCAGTGAGTGATGAATTGGTCTCTGTGAGGTAATGAGCTCTGAAGTATGACCCTGATGAGCAACACGATGCTGGAGTAAAAGAGCTGTGTGTGTGTTTACAGTCCGCTACAGACAGTTAGGTTTCTCCTTCTCCTGCTTCATCTCTCTTAACACTCCTTCTTCTTTGTGTGTGTGTGTGTGTGTGTGTGTGTGTGTGTGTGTGTGTGTGCAGGCGGTCAGCAGCTGGCAGTGAGCGACGCTGACACGGCTCCAGACGAGCTGGAGTTTGAGCTGGTGGAGGCTCCCGTCCACGGAGAGCTGGTGAAGACCGACGGCAACTCACACACCAGCATGGCCAACGGTGAGACGAGTCACATGACACGGACAAGTTGGTGAAGTCACAACTACTGACTGAACACGAGACAAAGTGAACGTTCAGCGGGAAAATAGTTGCACGGAAAACTCAGTAGTTGTTGCACAGAAAACATAGAAGTTGTTGCTCAGAAAACGTAGAAGTTGTTGCACAGACAACTAAGAAGTTGCTCAGAAAACTCAGTAGTTGTTGCACAGACAACTAAGAAGTTGCTCAAAAAACCTAGAAGTTGTTGCTCAGAAAACTTAGAAGTTGTTGCACAGAAAACTTACAAGTTATTGCACAGACAACTAAGAAGTTGCTCAGAAAACTCAGTAGTTGTTGCACAGAAACAGGCTACAGCGACTCAAACCAGAAACACACACACACACACACACACACACACACACCTGCGTTCACACCTTCTCCGTCCCCTCAGGTGACATCTTCACGTTCAGCGACGTCACCCGCAACGTTCTGCTCTACCGACACGCCGGCCTCAGCGACCGGGACGACGCCATCACCTTCTCCGTTAGCGACGGCATCTCCATGGCGACCACGGCGGTGCAGGTGGTGGTGCTGGGCGCCGGGGGCGACGGCCCCCAGCGGGACCCGGGGGCCACGCTGTCGCTGGAGGTGGGCGAGAAAAGCAGCACCGTGATCAGACGCTCACACCTGGCCTACACCGTGAGTTCTTCTGAGAGAGAGGAGAGATGTATCGATGCTTTGAGGAGGAGGGAATGTGTTTATACCTTCAGATGTAGACACAAGCTCTTGTTTTGTGTCTCTCGTAGGACAACACGTCCCCAGACGAGCAGATCCAGATCCAGTTGGTGTCGGTGCCGATGTACGGCATCCTGACCCGGAGCGAGTCGCAGCAGAAGCACCAGGAGCTGAGGGAGTACTCCTCCTTCACCATGGAGGACGTCAGCGAGCACAGGATCAGGTAGGAGGGACGGCCGGACGTCTGAGCTTCAAGAGACGATGCAGAATGAGTCCATGCAAACATGAAGACCGCTTCAAGGACTCAAGTATTGGACTTTCCCTGATACTTCGTAATTTGACTGCATGTTTGTCAAATAGATGTTCCGATTGGGAAGTTACCTTTAAAGGCGAGAGAGTCTCTAAAGATTAGCGATGAACAGCGCCCATAAGAATACCCTTGGTTTCAGATCCCCACGATGGTTTCAATTCTACTTCAGAGGCAAAAATAACTGCAGCTATTATCCAAAACCGACTTTCAAAAGCCCAGAAGCAGTAAAGGTTCACGAGGGTCGATGGGAGGGAAGAGAGTGAATTAGAGCTTTTTTAAGTTCTTCAGTCAAAATAAGAGAAATGCTCAAGGAGTTCTGTTCACAGCTCCCTCGTGGTCACTTCTTTAGGAACCTGTGAATCAGGGATGCCAATTTTTCAAGACTTTACCTTAAACCTGCAGACATGCTGAGTCTATCCAGTGTGTGTTAAAAGTGTTTCATAACATTCAAAACCCAAAGGAGAGTTAAACCACGTAGAATAAAGAAAAGAGCAGCGAGGAGTGATGGGCTTTTGGTTCCTCTGAGGTACCGACGGGACGTGAGAGCTTTTAATAAAGACGCTGTTGATTCCACAAAGGTCAGGAGATGTTGCACGTAAAGCTCAGTAGCTCTGAGGGTTCTGCAGTCATGATGTATTTGTGTGATTGCAGCGGGTGGGCGGGGGGGGAGCGTGTTCCCCTCGACACCACAGAGGAAGAGGCGGTAATAGCTCGCTGAGCTTCTCTTCAATCTAACGCGTCTCCTCACGAGACGAGTGCGAACATTAATAGCAAAAACCCAGCAAGAAAACAAATGGATCAGCCGGAAATCATTTAGCACCCCCCCCCCCCCCCCACACACACACACACACACACGTTCAGTGACTCAGCCTGATGCCAATTAGCATCACTCTGAAATGACCTGCACGAGGTACCGAGGCCCCATCATATAAATATTCCCGTTCTAACTGCTTGGTTTCCATAACGCAGACGATCCTCTGTGGGGGGGGGATCTACAAATCGCCCGTATTAGTGTTTCTCTCCGTGGCGTTTGAGCTCGTACAAACAAGAGCCGGGGAATTGTTTTATGAGAGTTAAATGGGATTAGAGGAGAGTACCGGTATGGATTTGAATTGTTTTAGTGCTTTGGAGAGATTAGCAGCTGGTGGTGGTGGAGCACCAATGCTTTCCACGTCCTGTTCATCCGTCCAGGATTAGACGTACTTATGTTTCCATTAGCGGAGATTTACTGGATCAAACTAATTAGTTATTAAACAACATAGAATCAAAACTAACCGACGTCTCCATCTCCAGGTACGTCACGTCCTTAGAGACGGGCAGCCAGCCGGTCACCGACATCTTCCACTTCGTCGTGTACGACGCCGACAACAACCGCCTCGACAACCAGATGTGCACCATCACCATCACCTCTGTGCCCAGACAGCCGCCGACGGTCACGGTCCGCAGCGGCATCAAGGTAGTCTCACACACACACACACACGCACACACACACACACACACACACACACACACACACACACACACACACACACACACACACACACACACACACACACACACACACACACACGGGCCCGATCCTGAAATGATCCTAATGTTCATAATATTACAGATTTATGGCTGTGACTGAACATAAACGCACAAACGAACTGCACAGTTATTCCCCTTCTGTTACTCTGTCTGCTCATGAGAGACTGAAATCTTTAGAGGTTGTTTTCTATTCAGAAACAGTTTTTAACGAGACAAACGAAGCCGAGGAAAAGCCTCTATACCTCTACTGTATAAGAACATGTTGGCCATCCTCAAACATTTAGACATTTAGAGGCATCATAAACGTTTGTAGTTGGCAGGTAGAGGAAACACAACGTCTCACCTTTACTTCTGTTACGATGAGCCGACCCGCTGTCTGCAGCAGCATCGGTGTAAATATGATCCGTGGGGCAAAAAGACTACTTCAGTATTTTGCCGCTCAGGTCCAGGAAGGCGGGCGAGTGCAGCTGTCTACCAATCACATCATCGTGTCGGACCTGGACACGCCCAGGAAGGACCTGCTGGTTTGGCTCGTCAGTCCGCCGAAGTACGGCTTCATCGAAAACACCAACAGAGGTGAGACCTTCTGGTAGTGTGTGTGTGTGTGTGTGTGTGTGTGTGTGTGTGTGTGTGTGTGTGTGTTATGAGCAGGTTTAGAGTTAAAGAGACGAACTCGAACAGATTCGTTCTTTAGTGGCGTGTTCGAGGGATTTAGGAAAACCTGCCACATTCACCAAGTTGTGCTGTTATCCTAAATGAGTTGTTCACTCACGGATTGTATATTTCATTACTTTGGAGCAATTTGCATTATAATATTATTCAAAATTGGCTTTTGATGCCATTGTATAACAGTACAATATGAACGTGTCAAGCTGCAAAACAACTTAAAGTGATGGTTAATCTGCCTCTGTATATAATAAGATGAGTTCCTTTGAATGCCTTAAGCGTTGTTTGTACATTAATGCGTCTTCACTACAGTATGAGCTGAGCTGTAGAGCGTCTTTAAGCAGCGTCCTGGTATCTGCAGAGACAGACGGATAGTTCTGCTAGTCGCTGTCCAGGAGAACAATGACAACATCACCTACTATAGCCTTCATATCGACCTGTTTCTTCTTGATTCCAGTGACAGGTGACACAACATTAACAGCTTCATGTACTTTATTCCAGTGCTGAAGAGGTTCAAAAGTGTAGATTTTCCTTTATGTCTTCATGTCATTTTTTTTAATTATTTGTCATGAATGAACCCTTCTGGACATACGAGGCAGGAAGCGTAGCCTGATGTGGTATTATTGAGTCGTTAGTTATGCTAATTTATCCTCATTAACGCACGTGTTGACACCGGTCCTCTAAAGTTCGGATGAATCTGACGCACCGAACGCAAAAAGAAAGAAAGAGAAAGTTAAGATCGTAAACGTTGTTGCCTGAGGCCCGATGTTTCTCTCCTGCTTCGTGTCACGTCAGAACTCTGAAGACTGTACACATGTGTGAGCACACGTGGCTCAGTGCTGCTGCTGTGTGAGCGTCACACCTGCATCATTTTCTCACTTCTATTCGTGTCACACTCGTACGCTCACACAATCCCCCCCCCCCCCCCCCGGGCTTAAAGAATTCCCCCGCGGTGCCGCCGTCCATCTGTCACAGCTTGATTATGTGGTGGATTAGCACCGCCTGGTAGCCGGCTACAGATGGAGCCATTGTTGGAGTCCCAATTTTAACCCGCATGTCTGCTCAACCTCAGAGGAATTTTTTGATTTAAAAAAAAAAAGGAGAGAAAGTGAGATGAGTTGAGAAGGAGCTGATCCCCTCTGAGAGCAGAATGGAATTGGATATGGACAGAAAGAGAAGCAGATACTCACAGTGAAGGAACACAGTCGAGTATAATAGAGTACGTGAACACGTGTGGAGCTCACTCTGAGATGTGATGATGGCATCAACAAGATGCTGCAGAACTGTGACACAACATGGTTTAGAAGATGACGCTGATAGATGAGTTGCATCATGGGAAATGCAGGATCCAATGTGTTTGGGCGACCTTTACGTGAGACTACAAGTCAGTATATCTCAAACTCTGACGACTTTATGGACTTTACTAAATGACTGCTGCGTCAACACAATAACAGACAAAAACTACGTTTTCTCCCAAACGTTCAACCGCTTCTCTCATTGGTCATTTCCTCGTCACGTGACCTAATGTTTGAAACTCTCTATGGTGGCGTCAGAGACCTGTCAATCACCGTGTAGCCCCGCCCCTAAAGCATCCCCTGCTTCATGGTCTGTTTGACTCTAAATAGACCATAATGTACTAAATGAACATCATGCTGTATTGAAGAAGACTTGAAACTAGAGATTGAGACCATAAACTCATGTTTACAATGTTTACTGAGGTAATAAATCAAGAGAGAAGTAGAGTCATTTTCTCATAGACTTCTATAGAACCAGAGGAGTCGCCCCCTGGTGGACACTAGAGAGAATGCAGCTTTAACACACTTCACTCGGCTGAGGTTGCCGCCTAGTTGTAAGTTGAAGACCCCCCCCCCCCCCCTGCATTAACAGAGGGTAATACTGAGTTGATATGTGAAGCAGCACTTTGCATTCTTAATAACAGATGTGAAGCCGTAGCAATGCAAATTAGTCGACATGCAAGAAAGAGTTGTCTGCAGAAGTATTGAAGGACAAACACATGCAGGCAGATATTTATATGGTGTCTGCTGCAGCAGACGAGCAGCTGGCTGCGCTCTTCTGTCTCCGTGTCCTTGGCGGCTGCTGGTCGTTGGTATTCAGCAGAGTGAGGCGGCTGGATGGCTGCTGTCACCGGGGGGGGGGGGGGCGGGGGCAAAGGGGAGGCCGGCCGGAGTCCTCCTCAATAATAAACCAACGTGCACAGGTTGTGTGTTGATGTGCAGCTGTCTGCATGAACCCACGTGTTGATGTGCTGCATCTACATGATTGCATTGCAGAACAAAATACAGACTCGAATACACACCTATGTACATACATGTGATGTATTTATATGCAAAACAGCTTCTGGCCAAACATTAGCATTATTTGTGTTAGCACACATACAGAGACGCATTAAAGATGCTCTCTGATGTTATGCATGTTAATTATAATAGCTGCTGCAGAAGCATTTAAACATACACATGTAACATAGAGCACATTTACATCTGACGATAACAGTCAGACTGAGGTCGGCGATGTTCGTTATTGGTCCGTCAAGCCGCCCAATTAGAGACATTTTCCTTTAAGTCAAATGAAATGTATTTATCTGCCTAAAGTTACATTTAGTCTCCAAATGCTTTACAAGCTGTACGACTCACATCCCTCCTCTATCCTTACAGACACTTTTCCTTCTCGGATGAACACAGAAACTTTTAATGAGCAAAATAAAACAAGAACCCTGACCTTTCCTCCGGCTTCACTGACAGAAATATCTATATTGATTGGGTTGCCATGAAGTTTACTCAGCCTGCTCACGCTTATTACGGAGGATGAACCTTTTTTTACATTTTTGGACACTTTGTAGCCAAAATGTGGAAGCGGGTTTATGGAGGCCACATTCACACGCATGATCTCTCATCGTGTATTGGCAGGTTGTCGAGGTTGTTTGCAGGAGGTTTTGTGTGTTTTTAATGAAGCTCTGGCCTTCCCTCTAGTGTTGCCTCGACTAGTGAGGCTCTAAAAACAGAAGAATTTGAGTTTATAAAAGATGACATTTGACTCCATTCAAATTTTACTTTCTTGCAATTATTTAATATATGCGCTGGTGACACGTGTTTCTCTATGAAATGACTGAATTCATGGTTTAATATTCCTCATCACCTCTGAGCATCGCTTCCTGCAGTGTGTCTGCTGTCGTACAGTCTCACAACTTGTTCAGTCAGAGATACTCGGAGATGGCGGCCGTGTTACTTCTCCATTACCGCTCTGAAATCAGCACATCAGCAATTTCACATCCCGATCAGATATCAGGGGTCAGATAAGAGACTCGACTCCCTCACCTCATAACCGCCAGATATGATGGAGATGTGATTTACTGCTGTGCCTACACACACACACACACACACACACACACACATCATCTATCCCCTGAAGACTCATCCGTCTTCTGTGACGAAGACGCTCACACTTTGTCTCTCACAACTCAAGGTTGATTTTGTTCATTCACTGCGACTCTCCTTCGGTGCCACAGAGAGTCAGAACTAAAGGGAACTGTGAAGGTGTCTCGGTGCATCAATCCTGCATCCAAACTGCAGGATTGATGCGCCGACTGAAGGGAAATAAAAAGACAGTTTGGGGGGAAAAGAGACGAGGACCAGCTGTCAGACGTTTAAAGGTGATCGGCCGCTAACGGGAGACCTTTGTGTGGCGGTACGCTAAATGTTGCCGAGGACAAAGTGCCAGCGTGATGTGAAGCCACAGCTGGAGATACACCGGGATGGAGAAGCAGTGAACTCATGTCAAAAGAGTGTTAAATAAATCCCAGTGGAGATGAGTTCAGTTGAGTCAAACATGGCTTCATATTTGCGCTGAGGAGCTCAGAATTTAATGTTTTTCACAGGATCTGGTTAAAGCAAACGGTTCATTTGGGGCGAGACTTTAAATGAGACATGTAGAATAAAATGTTTTTGATGAAATATCACAATTTTAAGGTTTGTTTTGGTTGTTTTTTCTGATGGAAGCGTTCATCAAACATGATGTGTTCAAGGACCGTTGGAAAGATGATCATTTGAAGATAATTACGTTTTGCTTTTCAATCCCGCCAGAGGGTTTTGGGTCTCGAAGGGTCGAGATCCAATTATCTAAAGTCTGTCTCTCGGTCCTCTCGTCCAGCAGGAGGCTCCGTTGGCGGCTCCGTTGGCGGCTCCGTTGGCGGCTCCGTTGGCGGCTCCGTTGGCGGCTCCGTTGGCGGCTCCGTTGGCGGCTCCGTTGGCGGCTCGCGGGTCGTCACCCCCGATGTGCCGTTCTCCGTGGACGACCTGACGGCCGACCACATCTTCTACGTCCAGGACGGCCAGCACAAAGCTCAGGACAAACAGGACGTCTTCAGCTTCTACATCAGCGACGGGAACAGCCAGACAGAGGCGTTCAACGTCGAAATTGACATCCAGGTAACTGGAGAAAAAACATTGTTCTTCAAAGTTTGAATTAACTAAAGATTTACTTATTTACTCAACTGTATTCTGTAAATACATTTAACCATCTCCGTTGATCATTTATTATGATGAAAACAAACACACACTGACTATTACAGCGTCTCTGTGTCATCAGCAACACTTTGAGTTTAGTTTTAAAGCTTCACACACCACGTCTTTAATCTGCTCGTGACCGTCTCAGAAAATAAATGAAGAACCGCTCCGTCCTCAGACTGTCAGCCCAAATAAACTCAGCATCCACATCCATCACTTAAGCCTGTTTCAGGTCTGGAGTTGAATTGATGAGGCTGTCAGTGTGTGTGTGTGTGTGTGTGTGTGTGTGTGTGTTTGCATACTGTAAGCCTTTGAGCATGTGTGTGTGTGTGTTTAGAGGTAGTAATATAGAGTGTGCTTAGTAGAAAAATCAATAAGAGAGACAAACTTAAATGCAGGTTGTCAGCTCTCTTCACCACTTTTATTTTGAAGAACCTTCAACGAGTTCTGCAACAATCTTCATCATCGATTCATCTCTAGAGTATTTTCTAGAGTAATCGATTGATGGTTTGGCCCATAAAATGTCAGGAAATAGTGAAAAATGTCCTTAATGTCCTGTGTGATGTCATTAAGTGTCTTGTTTTGTCCAAAACCCACATATATATTCAGTTTAATGTGATATAGAACAGAGAAAAGCGCGACATTTCTGTGTTTTGAGAGGCTGAAAACAGCATTTTGTGCCGTTTTTGCATGAATAAATTAAATTTTAAATGAAAAACGTTCATTGTAGCTTCACCTTCAACAAAAAGATGGAATCTCTCGTCCTAGATCTGTCGCTGAACAAATGACACCCCACATATCGTCATACATACAAATCAATCCACGTGGTTGTTGTTACCTCATGAAGTGTCTCTTGTGTTTTTTCCTCCCTCAGCAGAGTCTGGAGGACAGGAAGCCCGTGGTGGCGGTCAGCAGCATCCACGTGGAGGAAAACTCCGGAGTCGTCATCACCAACTCGTCTCTCAGCGTCCACGACCAGGACACGCCGGAGAACGAGATCCTCTTCACCATCGTCAGGAAGCCGTCCTACGGTGAGCTGACGACACACACACACACACACACACACACACACACACACACACACACACACACACACACACACAGGCTGCTGTATGTGGACTCAAGGTCTTGTGCAGAAACCCTTCAATGAATCCTACATTCAGAGGAGCTTCAGCTGTTTGGATGAAGGACAGATGTGTTCCAGGACTCTTGTATGAGACTGTTGTAGTCTGAGCTCGACTTTAACTCAAACTCAAGTTCTTGTCTCTTTTTATTTCGGGAGAGAGACGATAATCACCAATGGCTGAACATCCAAACAGAACACCGTCCCTCCCCTCCAGACCAAGTAACCCAAAACATCCTCATCAATATGTATACTTGTGCTTATGAGGCAGAGTTGTAAGAAAGAGCGATGACATAATATGTCCTTGATGTACGCTGTACATGTCTCAAAACCAGAAATTAAAAAAGTGAATTATTGATCACATCGGAGACTTTGAGACTTAATCTCTCTA